>CM055201.1:10388740-10561240 GCA_029224185.1 Karalla daura
TAGCTTTCCATGCATGTGTGTTGAACACACGGAGGAGAAACGTTGTTGCAGCTTCAGGTAAACCTGTGGTCAATGTGCCTGATTCTGAAAGATCAAGACGATTGATTGATCGGGTTTCTGTCCGGTTCCACATCCCTCTGAGTAACCTGTGTGAAAGTGGTTCGTTATTTCACTCACTGAGCAGCATCTTCACTGTGTGAAACTTTCTCCGTTACCCTGTTTGACTAATTTAACGTTTTTGTTCTCTGCATCTCCCTTTTTTTTGTCTGTTCCGCTGCGATGTTATTTTCGTACTCCCCTAAAATAAAAAGCATGCCTTAAAAGGCTAGAAGTCTGTGCGAGTCAGCCTGATGTTTTTGGTCTAAATCTTTTGCTCAACGATGGGGCCAAGAACCAGTGAGCTGGATACAAGACTTCTTCATTTGTCATTTTGTGAGCAACTCCTTATGAGTCATTATGCAGCACCATGACACCAAAAATGGGAAATTTATCGTGTGTTTGTAATTCTGTGGAGTTTACATGCATTGGTTTTCTGGGTGCTCCATTTTTCTTCCATAGTCAAAAAAAAAAAGGAATGGCAGGCCAATAGAAGACCCTGGAATTGCCCTGAGGTGTAAGTGTGTGCACTGTGGGCTTTGTCCAAGGTGTCTTTGCCCAAATGTGAGCTGGAGATCAAGCAGATCTCTGTGACACACTCTTGGATGCAAAGCTGGTGAGATGATGAGTTAGTGGATGTGTTCATGACAGCTCAGTGAAATCTTAATCATTTGGTCTACTACAAAGATAACGGCATGCAAACAAATGCTAATTTATATTTTATTCACCTTTTTCAGAGATACAAAGAGTTATATTTTTATTATATTCAGTCATTGTAAGTAGTTGTCTCGGCAGTGTAACACGCCACAACGTCCAAAAGACCACACTTCCTCGACAACCGTTACCAGGAAGTGACATCATTTCAATTTGGCGGGAATTTAACTGTCGCCTTTTTACTGGACGATTTTCAACTATGTTTTTGTTTGTCCCACTTTTAAAGCCCTCATCCTGTTCAGCAGTGCTTACAGAGAAAGTTTATATTATCTAATATGTATGTTTGTATGTATCTATGTATATATGTATGTATATATATATATATATATATATACACACACACACACACACACACATACACATGCATATACATACATACATGAAACCACAACGATGACATACTGGTCACGTCATCTTCACAGTTTGTTAAATCTGACCATTGCTACTATTTATTTGGTGTTGGACAAACTTCCTTTCCTGTTGTTGGACAAACAGGAAAGACGTGACTTGATTCACTGGAAACACCACTGAATCATTTTCTTGATAAAAGCTCTTGAGAAATAATCTGCATCAGAAAGTGGGGAGAGGCGTTTCTCTGGAAGACGTCTCCATCGGATACAACTAAAACTAGAACAGACATCTGCTAGCGACTCGCTAGCAGTGGGTATTTGATAGACATGCAAAATTGTGCGTCCAAGTGAAACTCGGGGCAGGCCTTATGACATGGTTGGCTCTGCAAATAACACATGATCTCTTTCTGTAAAGAGACTTTCCCACTCATCCGCTGAAACCAAGCTGTGACCTGATACCTGATAAATACCTGCACAAATATACTCTGCGGGTTTCACCTCCCACACGTGGCCTCAAGTTAAAGCTGAAGTGACTTTTGCAAAAGTTTCCATTTCCTGTCAGAACCAGTGTGAGAGAGATGACGGTATAGACTTTCAGAGCAGTCAACAGTTACTGCTTTTAGGAGCCTGTTAAACAGGCACAACATGAAGCACATCCATGATACTAGGTCACCTAGGCTCATGGGAAGTTCTCTCATTTTCAGTCGAAACCAAAGTATTACAAAAACTAAAACTGTGAAATGACGCAACGAGAAATGGGGTACACTGTGTTGATGACATATTTTCCAAACCCTCTGTGATTCTAAGCCACTGCTTTAAACTAACTAGTATAGTTGTTTCCAGGGTAACGTTCTCTGATGTTAACATAGAAGCTATGGGACACTGGATTAATCAGAAATATCTACGGTGCAATTTTAAAAGTCCTATTTTTAGGTGTGGGAATATAATTAGAATCTGTTTCTAAACAGATCTGGCACCCTTTCATCCTTACCTGGAAGCTACATGTAGGCTTAATCCCGATTGGCCGTCTTGCCTGCCAGTCAAGTGAATGACTTTATGCTCCTTGCGAAACAACAAAGCTCAGCATCTTTTTCCACAAGAACTTGAAGATGTTTTTTGACCTGTCGTACATCTCTAGCCACGTGCGCAGTAGTTTTTTGGTTTTTTTTAAGGTTGAAAAAGTTTGAACGGCCTGAGCCAAGTCGACCTCCTGTGACGCAGGGGGAGCACGTCTGGTAGGAGCACAAAGGCACAAATTCCGGGCAGTCTCCAAACCTCAGGCACCATTTATTGTATTTACTCCGTACACAAGTACAGAAATGACGCAACGGTTTATTGCACCGGGCCGCTGCAGCTCATCATAAATGTACAGCCTGCAGAAAGATGAAAGGGAAGCGGCATCTTCCAAACCAATGTGACATAACCACATCTTGCGGCAAACAGCATGTTGACATACGCATTTATATCTATATGAGGATGTGCAGTACAGAAAGCATCCTGTTTGAAAAACAATAAAGTTGATTTTCAAAAGTTGATAAGGAAAAGTGAAACAAAGGAAGATGTTATGTTGTCCTTTATTTTGGCATATTACCAAACACAACTTCAATAAATGACTATTCGAAGCATGTCACCTACTGGTCAGATACACCAAAGAATTATTAGGAAAGGGGAAAGTGTAGCAATAAATAATAATGGATCTATGTGAAGATAACGATTCCAAAGATACTAGTGAGCAGAGTTAAACAGGAAATAAAAAGGTGTGATCTTCGATAGTAAATGACTATTTGTTTAAGTACACTCTTGTTGGTCTATATAAAGCCAGTAAAGCAGTCTCATTTTTCCACTTGGGTTAATAATCACGCGCGTACAAAACTACATGTTTACTACGCAATGAGACAGAAATGGTTGGTTATTATTGTCGGTACTGGTTATTCACATGCTTCATCTATGCTCACATGATAGTGCGGTGTTCCCCGCTCAAGGCAGAGGAAGACGAGCCACACGCTTTAGAAATATCATAGTATACAGCGTATAAATACTGCATATATACATGTATACAATATAAGTATCCATATAAATAATGCGTTTGATAGTTCATTATTTGCTATGTATAAATGGTATGCGTGAACGCCGAGAGGGCCGCATTACAGATGACTGAAGACCTTCACATTTCTGTCGATGGGGTACTGCCGTGAGTTTTACGTACAAATGCAAGAGGAAAATAACAGAAATGGCTAGATTTCTATGAAGCACAGGTCCGCCATGGCCACCGGCTCTTTTAGAGCCAGTGCGATTTATTCACTAAACATGACGCTCATGACCATTACAGATTCACTCCCATGATACGCCAGCCGTAACTCGACACCTCTCCGGCATCCAGCACACACAGATATGCCAAATTAATATTGCTTTTATCGCTTTATATATATATATATATATATACTTATAATATTTATATCTATTATTACCTATCCTAACAGTTTCTTTTATACCTTTGACGCTTTGGTGAAGCTTCCACAGCACACCCTATAAGCCTGTGAGGTCTACGATGGCTTTGATGAAAATGGTATCGTCCCGCAGATACGGGCTCTTGCCCGCCAGCTTGGCCAGCGGGCAGAAGAGCGGGCAGCCGCTGGCAATGTTCATCTCACTGATCGGCTGCTGGAAGGAGGTGGAGGTGACGTCGGGGCGGAAAGCATCGATGATGTGCTCCCGGTTGTTCTGGTCCAGGAGCATCAGAGTCACCTGGGGGACGGGAGAGGAGAGGGGCGACAGGGTCAGCGTTGGGGTCGTCCTAGGTCCCCTTTGAAAAAAACAAAACAAAAACAAAACCTGCGGAGGGAGGGGCGTCCCACCTTCTGACTGAAGGGCCATTTGAGCAGCGCGTCAAACTTGCCCCTCATGACGACAAAGAAGAGCGAGAGGTGGGTCCCCCGGCCCGTCCCGTCGCCGTTCAAGTACAGCCTCAGGCACATTTTGTATCCGTACTTGCTGGAGTAAAAGGCTGCGTGGGAGACAACAAAGGAAATGGAATGAGGACAAAGTCTAAAAATGGATCCATGTGACGGGACGTGAACCGCAGTGACCTTCACACTCTAAAAGAAGTCTATGAACAGGAGAAGAATTCCCCCTCTGTTATCCCAGTTCTAATGACTCCTACAGCTCACGCGCAGTCAAAACAGTTCGTCTCTCAGCTCACCGGGTGAAAACATGGCAGGCGCCCGACCCGCCACCGCGTCCTGCCTCCGCCGAGAGAAGTCGGGGATTTTCCAGACGAATATCCCGTCGTAGGTGCAGAACTGGAGCTCTCGCACGAGCTGCTCCGTTTCAGACAGCTGCAGGTCCCTCACCGTGACCGTCCGCTCTAGCTGCCGCACTTTATTGGAGAGGTTCTCGATTTTTTCTTGGTCTAAACGATGCTGGTGTGCGAAGGCCTCCAGCGTGAGGGAACTGCGCTCCACCTCTCGGTTCAGCACGCACACAATGTTTTCCAGAGCTGTGACCTATCGAAAAAAAGCAAGCAATAGTTGGATTTAAAACCTGATACAGAAGTTTCAGAGGTTAGTATTTATCCTTGAGTTCTGACATGGAAGCACTGGAAGCCGGGTCACATGAGAGATCACATGGCTTCATACGTAGCATGTCGGCTTGTTCCTGAACTAAGTGTTACACAACAATGGTTTTCGTTCTAGGTCCCCTTTAACAGACCGGATCCACTCACTTTTTTCTCTAAATCCACCGACTGCACGGCGGCTGCAGCTCCGGCTCCAGCAACCATGCTGAGCCTCTCCTCAGGCGCCCGGTACAGGCCCAGCCCGTCCTCCTGCCACTCCCCGGCCCCGGAAGTATCGGCCCGCGTCCGAGCCATGGACAGCACCATGGGCAGCAGCAGGCGCAGGTGCTCCATGGTGCTGCTTTGCTCGTGGTCGCTCAGCTTCCCATTCTCTATCTGAGACACAGAGCAGGGCTGGTTTAAGCATCAGAAGGTAAGTCTCCCAAACATCATTTGGTGTATAAAAACATCAATTGGAGACACATTTGCGACATCCCCGTAATGTAAACAGATATATTGCATGTTTTGTCCTGTTTGTTTACTGGTCTTGTTCTTGGTCTAAATGTACATTGTTTACTCTCTTTTTGCCGTCTTATATGAATATATATGTTGAGTTTGTTGAGTATGTTATATGTTGTGTTGAGTTGAGTTTATTATTTTGGCTACTGGAAATGTAGATTTCCCTGAGGGAGTCATCCCAAAGGGATCAATAAGGTCAGTCTAAGTCTAAGCCTAATGAATGTGTGCAAGAAGCCTGGTCTGTGTCCACCTCCTCTTCTATCTATCCATCTTTCCATCCACATCACAGCATTTGCATGAATGTTTTAATAATGCAAATATCAACAACAGCGTTGTGTTGATTTGGATAAATGTACATACCACAGACTTGCAGCCCACTTCGCTGAATGGACAGGCGCTCTTTGACTTGGCGCAGGACCTGCTGTGGTCACTGAACTGAAAGTGAGACGATTCAAAAGAGAAGCGTTAGCTGAGCACATTCAAGGATGTGATAACTCAAACACTGAAGTGAAAGCGACATGTGCAACCCTCATTGCGAAAGTGAATGGACCGTGCATTCATCTGGTGTAGGGGGTCTCAATACCAAAAATGCTGCATATGTAATATAAGTCTGGAAAAATAGTGCTAGGATCAGCACGAACCTTTTCTCTTGGGATCTTCTTCTTGCCGCAGTCCTTGCATTGTAGCGGGAACTTGAGACAGATCTCATCATGGGCCTGGAACACGCCACAAAGGAGCGTTACTCTAAGTGAAAATGTCTAGAAAGGACTGCTCTACGGCATGCCATCTCTCTCTGCCTCTCACCTTGATGTCTTTAAAGTTGAAAGTCATTTTGCAGTATTTACAGTTGAGTGTTCGGGCTTCACATTCCCTCTCATTGTGTCGGTCCTTCTCCGTGCGGAGGATTGAAGCCTGGCAGGCCTCGCACTGCACGCGCTCAAACTCACAGCGACCTTCGTGCTGGGCCTTGAACATGGAAGACAGGTTGTTTTTATAACGTGCAGACAAACGTGAGCAGCAGGTCCGTCCGGTGCTTTTGTGTTCTTAGAGCAATGACAGCATTATTGTTTCATCTCGTCTGGATCAAAACAGCTCTCATAACATGTGGTACGCCCTAGAAGCACACACACTAAGCACAAATGACACACCTGTCGATGTCTCCGGGTCACGAAACCCAAAGCCACCTGAAAACAAGTGAAGCCGAGCGCTGCCTTTCAGCCAGCAAGTAATTGTAATAAATAATGATGTGGTTAAAATCCCTTTTTTGTTTTTATTCTTCTTCAAAACAGATCAAAACATTTAGAGACGTCTGACCACAGTGTAAAAAAAACATTAAAAAAAAAAAGGAAATGAAAGCGGTGGGGGAGACAAAAAAAGGGGGAAATAAAACTAAAGTTAAAAAGAAGAAGAAGAAAGGATTCTTAATCAAAAGCTGTGAGGATAATGGACGAGGAAAAAGCCCGGGAGCCTCCTCGGTTTTGAAAAATAACAGGAAATGACGGGGGGAGGGGTCGGCGGTTGTTCCGGAAGGCGGGGCTTATCAGAACACTCAGCAATGGAGCCCTCGGCTAACGGCACGCATGGGAGTGACAGAGAGAAGGAAGCGCAGGTAGGCTAGCCTGTTTCTCGCTTTGACTCCACACATTTCCGACACGCTTCACAGGCCAGTCGTCGACTACACGACCACATATGACGAGAATCCTCCGCACGAAGCCGAAACGCCGGCTTTATCGCGACACTGCGCTTTGTAAAGACCGGGTTTGGGGAAATTTTGGCTAGCTAGCATTCCCAGAGTCGGCCCCACACAGCGGTGACTAAGACTGCAGTAAAACAGCTGCTCACGCCGCACCCTGTTTAACACGTCTCATACCCTATAACCATACTCCCACGGTCGTAAAAAAGATGAAGAAATCAAACCGAACTCCCCCCCTGAGCAGCCAAGTTTGTCGGGCGCAGTTTTATCAGAACTGCACTGTCCCTTTAAATTCTAAGAAACTACAGCATTTCCTGTCTATGACTCTACAGTTCAAGCAAAAACAAAACCAAACAAAACACCAAAAAACATTCACAGTCCAACAAACATCCTTTACACGGCATATGCATCGGCAGCTCTGTTGAGTAAAGATTAGACTCATCCCAGAGAGATGTTGACAGTAGAAACAAAACCAGACATGATGGTAATTCAAGATTTAATCTATAATCAGGATTTTTTTCTTTCTTTTTTTTTTTTAGGTGGAGATCTAATCTGTTATTTCCTTGATTTTAGTTTCAGTTCAGTAATCTAATCTGCGTTAAACAGGCTTTATTAATGCTGGTACTTTCCAACTGGCTATTCATGTGCTGGTAATGTAGGGACTTTCCACAGGCTGCACACTTCCTGCTTTTCAGCTCCAGCACTGCATAACATCCATTGTTCACTTGAAATGTGAGCCGTCTGAATGGATCAGCTGTGCTTCAGTGCTAGTAGTGGGCTACCTCAGACTAGGAGTAAAAGAAGACTGACATATCAAGTTCGGACTTGGTTGGACAATTACATCAGGCCGGCAGGGACATGCACTGAACTATCAAACCACAAACACACCCCCGGAAACTGAATCCGCACCTCACCTCATACTCTTTGATAGAGCCTGTCCAGCTGCAGCCCTGGTTCAGACACCTGGCTGGTAGACTTGCTATTTCCCGGCCTGCGGCATTGTCAGGAAAGACCTGGTGGGAGAACAATAATTCAGTGAACTCATCTCACCCCTGACTATAATGACAAGCAGACATCAGTCTGCGGTTGAAGGAAACCCCCCCCCCCCCCACAGACTGTGGTCATTGTTTCCTGTGAAACAAGACTTTGAAATCAAGGACATGTGTCACAGACAAACCGTGTTGGCATCATATTCTCCAACCTACCTCATTACTAGTCAGAATGGAATTCGGCTCCTCATAGATTTCTTCTTGGCGGCAGGCTTCACATGGTTTTGGCCCAGAACTGACAAACAAAACAGGCTTTTACTTCAGAGGAACATAAAGCATAGGTGGTTGAGATTCCTGCTGAGGCCACGTGGAGATGGATGACAAAGCAGCACGGAAGCCAAAAAAGAAAGCTGCTAGCCATGAGGAAACTTTGCAACCCTTTTCAATGAGCGTAATAAACACCTTTGCGTCGGCAAATGTGAAGACAAAACACACAAGCAGACATTTAAAAATATCTAAAATTCCCAAATGACTTGATACAATGAAATGTGTGTCAACTAGACTCGGTGTAGATTCTTAGGGAGCGTTTACGAGACATTGTTTTGGGGCGAAAATGCAACATTTTCTTGTACTTTGGCTGCCTGTCTACACAAGAATAGTGTTGGCACTGGCCTCCGTCTCCATGTTGATGGTGAAAACTAAGGTTCCCAGTCAGCAGTAAGTAAATAAAGCATTCACGTAGAGACACAGAGACGCTAGAGGCATTCCACACTTCAACAAAAAACGCAAAGTCATTTGCATTGTCATTGTGAGAATTTGGGTTGAGCACCATTGGAATCATCTGAGGTCAGCTGAAAACGACTGACATTGTTGGCCTCTATTGAGGCCAGGTCAAGGATTTCGGAACTTGATACGTTCCCAAATGTGAAACCTTGGGCTTCCCCACCCATGAGTCAGCCAAAGTCCTCAAGAACTTACAACGAGTCCAGTTGTCACGACTCTACAACTCCTTAGATAAGAACAATAGACACTGACCTGGATGAATGACCTATATGTGAAATAACACATGAGAATGAGAACTCGGGACAAAGCCATTTGTGATTTTCCAGTAGCCACGTGCTTAAAATTTCTAAAAATCAAAAGGTCCCATGTGGTTTCTGCTGTTGTGTAACCGTTAGAAGAAAGACAGGATGGACAATCCTGCGTGTACATGTCATCGAGGAGGAGTTAACATGTAAGTCATGCTGCTGGTCAATTCCCCTTCCTGTGTGTCCCCTTCCTGTGTTGGTTCCCCGGATGTTTAATGATGACGGGCTTGTTTGTTTAATGCATTGTCGATGTGTTAATGAACAACCAGAGAAAACAACAGGAAACGGCGAGTGAAAAAGAAAAAGCGTGGACACCTTTAACATGGAGTCAGCATGGCCAGATCCTTGTGATTCAGACTTGTGATTTACAGTCCAGTCACATGTGAGGGACGAGTCAGTGTTTAGTAACTGATTCTGAGTGCACCAAAATAATCCCCAGGGACGATCTGAGATAGGAACATGGGATGTGCTGAAGCATGTCCGCGAGGAGGGGAAGGGTTAAGAGGCGAGGAGGGGAAGGGCTTTTTTTTCTTTTTTTGCATTTCACACGATTGTGGGTGGTCCGAGGACCTCCAGTCTACCTGGTGAGCTGTTTGAAGCAGTGTACACAGAAGCGGTGACCGCACTGAGCCTGGACAGGCTTCCTCAGGACCTGGAGACACTGCTGACATTTGTATTTATTCTCCATGGGCACGGACAGCACACTGAGGGGGATCCCTGGTAAAGAATTGGTGCAGTCCAACGAAATGCGGGCCATTCTTCTCCATCAATCTGGCACAGAAGTCTGTGGATGAGAAGGGCACTGTTAACAGGGAGTATTATGACTTGTGTGTCCTCTGACCCTATGTACTCACAGATCTAGTCCAAGATATAATTCTGTGTTGCCCCAGCGTCATCGCAATAACTTTAAGTGTCAGCCCACTAAACATGTAATAGCTATGCTGAAAATGAATAGCTTGAGAATGTGTAAGAAGGCGGGTTCTCATTGTGAAACTAGGAGTTATCAGCTTAACCTTGTTGAGTCAGACGCCTTCACGGTTTAAACATGTTTGGTACGGGAAACCACAGGCAAATTATATGGTGAACAGATGGAAAACAGCCGAGGCTAACAAGTCCAATGTTTGTTTCAGGAACCTGTTCCTTATCTGCAAAGTTTGCACGCACATTTGTCTATTATGCTGTAACATATCCAAGATAAGAGAGGACAACGTCACAAAATGCCATCGGTTTCAACTTGCATGCCAAAGTTTTACAAAAACGATGGCTGCTTATGGTCCTCTTGTACTGCCATCTCGTGGTTGCTACACGCTCTATGCTATATGCAGGCAAGGAAGAACGATATACAATGGATCAGGTGGAAGAGTGGCTCAGGGGCAGTGTGGTCATCCTTGGGCGAGATACTGGACCCCAACAAGCATGGTGTCTCACCATTATGCCAAGTGGAACGTCCCAAAGCATCAATTAAAAGTTGTTCGAAATGTTTACGATTTGACTAGAAGTTCCTTTGGTGCCATCTTGCGACCCTAACCTGAACAGTGACTCGTCACTTTTCATATAGGTTTCTTATTTAATGACTCATGTGCTTCATGACTCATCTAACCACTGCGGTTGTCCCTCTCTTATTCAGACAGAGCTAAGTCTTGTGTGGTTCAGATATTCATCTTTGACTGGTGTCCTTCTCAAGCTTCAAGGTATCTTCATTGTCACCAGAGGGCACTCATTTACAGCACATCTCTTGCAAATGACAAAGAGGCAATGGATCCAAGCAATACCGTACACAGCTACATAATTCATGGTGTAATTTAAGAGGCAGAGTACACAAAGGTTCAGGTTCAGAACCTGCTGAATCCACACACTGGTGGATGCTATATGATTCATAGTGCAACCAAGATGGATTGTGCTTTTTTTTTTCCTTCAGAGACCATAAACTTACATGGGTCATGGAGGTTGTTGGAAGTATCGTATGTAATTATCTTGCATGTCTTCACAATACCCTGCAGGAAATTCTTCTGCCTGACAGATTGTGGCCTGTGCCAGAAGATAGCACAGAAAAGTACTGACAGTTTACATCAAACCAGTCTGACTGACGCCCAGAGCTCAGTTTGCTGTCTGTACTCATGCACTGTCAATCCATCATCTTTGAGCAGAATGGTGTCACCATTGCGCTTAAAGTGAGGGCAGGGATTGACAGGTTTCCAGCACATCACTGGGTGCATACACACACACACACACACACACACACCAAACACTCATATTTGTCTAAAGCCAACCAAAACCTGCATGTTTTTGGAATGTACAAAGATACCACAGTCTGCGGAGAGGACCCAGGCACGTACGGGGATAACCAATGATAACCAGTGATAACCAGTTCTTGCTGTGAGATGGCAACGCTAACCACTGCTGCACCAGTTCAGCAGCAACACTGCCAATTACAGCAGGGAGGACAGCACCAGGAGTTTCCCTGAAATGCACATCTCTTTTGTTTTTGCCAAACTGTATTTGCATGAATCAACGAAATCACTTACTGTTCACTATTGTCTCCTAATCAACATTCAAACAATGCTGCACAGAACGTTTCTGGTCAACTTCCCACTGATCGAATAAGTGTATTGTTGTAAGATGTCTCACCCGAGCGAATCATGCATTAGTGAATCACTGGGAAATGAGTGGGTAGTGTCTTTCCAGTATGGTACTGATAGATTGCTGGAAGATTCTTCGCAAACCCACATACTCCTTTGCCAAACAGGCAAATGTTAACTGACAGCTGCAGAAACAACTGCCATTCATGCATGCAAGTACTTTTCACAATGTGTCTTGTGAGTGTACTGTATATGAGCAATCTTTGCTAATGTATAATCTCTGGAATCTAAGTGCAGTTAATTTTTAACTTGGCATTTTTGAATCACATCTATTTGATATCTGTTCACTTTGGCACGGGGACATGAGACAATAAGCATAATGGCACATGATTTCACATCAAATATTGACTGTTTCTGGATGACATTAGCACCAGGGTTGAGGAAACAACAGATGGGGAATGTCCAGAGCTGTCCTGTGAAGGTGAAGGTATATATCATGGTCTTGAACTACAGTATAAGGTTTGTTGAGTCAACACAGACTGGCTGGGGCCAGGAGCTTGATAATAACAGCACACCATATCCTTTTAAGTGCGTCTGATGAGAACTTAAGCAAACTTATTTTAATAGCACGGTTTGAGAACAGGAACTATCACATTGCAAATTTTAGCTGAAGTGAAACAGAAGCATGAACACGTTGCATCTCATTTTCATAGATGAACTTGCTGTAATAAAATTAGATATGAGACTCATGATCACGACAGCCACAGGACTCAGGGGAGGAACAGTTTCTCATGGTCATCATGAGACTTCAATTGTGACCACATGCCGGGTCGTGCCTTAACAGTCATCAGTGACTACACAACATAACATTTCAACCCTGCTCGTACCATATTTCCCAGCAGCTTTTGTTGATTTAATCTAACAATTACCGGCAGCTGGGTTGAGATAGTGTTATCTGCTATATCTTGCTTTAAAACACAATATATAGCATTAGCCTTTACAAGTCTGTTTTGTTGTAGGTGTAGTTCTTTATTATATTGATGCCACAAGATGCTACAATGTAGTTGAATGGAGAGAGAAAACAAGACAATTTAAAAGAAGTCTGTATTGCATGTTGAGTTACAATCTATGGTGCTACACAGTAAATGTTTGTACTGTACAAATTGCAAATTCAAAACCAAAACTTACAACTCCAGACACAAGAATCTTTCAGAATGTACTCACACATATCTCAAAATACATACATGAATCATCTATGCTGTCAAACAACCCCATGCTTTTGACAGGAAAAGCCACACCACGAAATTCTCAGAATTTTCTTTTCCTCTTAATGATAACGTCTCAAACTTGAGCAAACTGCATTTCTCCTTCCTCTGTCTCACCCTCTCGGTCAATTTTGCAATCGTTTTGAGTTTCGTTTCTTGAAAATCGTGCATGACAAACAAACTCCGAGATCAAAGAGGCGATGAACACAAAACTTTCAATAAGGCAGAAAAGTATGAGTGCAGACTCATACTTGTTTACTCGTTGTTTTTGTGCCCATGGAGACGTACTACCACAACGCCATCAGACCACACGCTCCATTTCTTTTGTCTGCACCTATTGCAACACACACTTCCCTAGATATCTGCATATTTAGATATCTACATTTAAAAAAAGGTGACAAACCCCACCTCCAAGTAAGCGGACATGACAAACAGACATAAACCAGCCCTGCTGGCAGATATAGTAAAAAAAAAGAAGAAAACAAAAACTTTAAAACTGTGCCCATACAGACATGTACACTGATCGTGACTGTGGCAGAAGCACGCCCGCATGCTCCACTCTCCATCAAATCTTGAAAAATAAAGTCAAAGCCCGTATTTCCTTTGTCCCCGGTTGAATTTTAAATAAAGCTTAAGCGGCAGGCTGCCCAGCCTGCGCTCCCTCTAATGTCCGATCGCCATGTTGTGGATCACAGTGTGTACAGTGAAGTCCAATCTCGCCACACTCCGAACCGACTCTGTAGCTCCAGCCCCCCTAACTCACACAACTCGAATCTTTACTCACCCAACTTGCAAAACTGCCCGTTGACTTTTAGAAAGGAACCCAGACATACGCCCGTATATCAAAAGCATCGTCAACACCCACTTTTTTTTTTACACACGTCAGCAGCGACTTAAATAGCGATGCTCCCCGGGCACAGACCAGTAGTCTGTAGTTGTCGTTTCAGTCTCTGTTCGTGATGTTTGTGTCATTGACGAGCTACGATCGTCTCCGTCATTAGCTCCAAAAACTTTATGCAGCACCGACAGGGCAGTGGTTAATGCGTGTATTTAGCTCGGTTAGCTCACAACTAGGCTACCTGTGTGCGCTGGGGCTCTGGCAAACAAACCTTAAGAGTCGCAATTGGACGGCTTTACACCGAAAACTGCGTTGTTTTTTGTTTTTTGTTTTTTTTTTACCCCGGGTAAAGGGCAGCTCAACCTCTGGCTGTGTGTTTACCACCGATCCCGTTTCTGTGTGCGTTTGATTCGTGTGCGCGGGGCGACTTTGCGGGTGCGGAGTCACACCGTCCACTGTTGAGTCCACAATAAAGATGAACCGGCTAACTCCGCCCCCCCACACCCCACCCCGTCCGTGAGCAGGGCGGCGCGTCGATCCACAATACAAACGAACCGTAGCTACGTCCACCGTACGTCAACAATGTGGCCGCGGCTCACGCAACGTCTGCTACGGTCAAACCGGCTGCAGGGCATTTTGGCCGCTACAGGTAACGCTCAAACACGTCTGTCCGGTGTTGTGTATGAAATAAGCGTAGCCCGATAAGGGTGATTTGGTTTAGTGTAGACACGACGCGGTGTAGCATGTCATGGCTACAAGCTCGGCTAACACACAGTTGTGACTCTCTATCTCTCTCACTCACTCACACACACGCCTCACAATGACACTTAATTTTAAAGGGGCTTCCACCCTGAAGCGAAGCACGTAACATCTGCTGATTTCATTGATTGCCGCAGGTGCCGCGGTTTGCACGATACCTGAGATGCGCCGGTCGAGTAAAGTGTGATATGCGTTAGCAGATGGTGTCCAGTCGTTGCCATGGCGATTTAAATGCGTCTCACCTGCGTGATGGTCGTCATCATAGTGCTACACTTAAGCTTTTATGACATCACCGACCATCCGGCGAACACGCCAACCTTGTCTGTGACTGTGCGCAGATCTGGTTTGCTTTTGGCTGAGATGCAAAGGTTTTATAGGTTTTTGGCCTTTGTTCGACGCTCACCAACACATTGATTTGCAGACGTGGGAAGCATGACAATTGTTTAAAACAAAAAAACAAAAAAACAAAACACTTTTGTCATTCTGTGGAAGAAGTGACAAAGCACAGACCAGAAGTTGTCCCCAGCTGAGTGTTGAAGCATGGGGGCTGGGGGTTCAATTAAGTGACGACATGCAACCTCCTCTTTGATCCGCAGGCTGTAAACATCGGCTGCACAGTGCCAGTGCCGGGTTTACGGACAGCAGCTACGATGGCCTGTATCCTGGGCACATACCCACCACGGCCGTCCAAAAAGCCCTGCTGGCCGTGGGGTCAGGAGTGGCAGCGCTGCAAAATCCCTACAGACATGGTGAGACAGGCCCATCAGCTTTGTTTTGTTCCCCGTTATCGTCTCTCTCTCTTGATTTTTATCTCACACCTTTGTTTTGTCAGCTGCCCCATAGCAGCTAATGGAGCACCGGCTGATAATGGCTCTGACGCATATTGTTTAACCGCGCCACCATGGTTTGACTCAACTGTTGACATGTAATCACAAGCCAACCTTCACCTTTTTCCATTCCTCTCTTTTCTTTGTGCATCCCTGTCAACAAGAGTGAGGGGAGAATGGCAACGTATAGATGTTTTAGAACAACAGAAATGCTGTAGTGCCACTGAGTCACTGCGCTCCTGATTTGCATGTAAGAGAAAGCCCCTAATGTTTCACACTCTGGAAATTTGTTGAAAATCATCCTTACCTTCCTAACAACCTTTCAGTAGAGTTTCTAATACAATACAATCGAATTTTTGCGTTCATGAGAAACTTTGACACAATCTTAGCGTTCTTTTTCCTGAACTGGATCTGCTATAATCGACAAAATGTCCTGACTGTTGGACTGTTGGGAACCCAGTTGTAAAATCTTCCTTGGCTCCTCACCATTTGTTTTGTTGTATCCAAATTATTTCTCAGTTCTTCAAACCAAAGACCAGTGACATGGGGTAAAGGATAAAATGAGCCTAGACCTCTCAGCCAGGGAGACACACCTCTGATTTGCGTGGTGATGTTCGAGCACGTTGTTTCTTTCTCTGTGGAGAAAACACTTGGTCTCTTTTTCCAGTCTTGTTTTTCGACTTTCCACCGAGAGATCAAGAAGATTTCCAAAACTGAGGGTTATGAGGGCGGAAATCTAAATACGAAATACATCTGAAATGCAGAGTTGAAGCACTAGTTATGAGGAGATGGCAGTGTGAGATTAAAGAATAATGACTGTATTAAGTGAGTGAAGGTTAGGTGAGGAGATGCTCTCTGAAGAGCTGGGTCTTCAAGAGCTTCTTGGAGATGGAGACTGACTGTAAAAATGAATGAATAGAATTGCTAAAAGTAGACCGAGGTCACATGAGCTACATTGTGCTGAAAAAGCGGAATGGATTTTACTGGAACCGACCACTTGTTCACTATGTTAATCGTATTTCAGTCAGCTTCCACTGTATTGTGTCAGCCAGGCAAATCACTTCAGTTTACAGGAATCTGGATAGGTAATGATACCGTCAGTTGGGGCTGCACCAGATGATGTTCTTTTTCATGCATCGTTCACACCGAGGTACAGCAGTCGCGCTCAGGCTTCTGACCCCCGGAGATTTCTGTTTCTGTACTCTGAACAGACTCTACTCAGAATAAACACCAGTGAAACTCTCAGGCAGGAGTCGAGCAGGCGACACCTGTCTGAGCCACATGTCATGTGACATCCTGGCGTCAGAGCCCTCAAAAGGTCGCCGCCTCCCGACCTTCTACAACCATTTGACCCGGTGTTGCGTGTGCACCTGTCGTGTCATTGTAAGTGACTCACTCCTCAGACAGGCCGCAAAAATCTCCCCGAAAGCCACAGAGCTACAGTATACTCCCTATGATGACTCCTCCAAGTATGGCCCTTTCGATCAAGAATTTATGCGAGTTGGACACTTGAGTTGCTCCTAGGTGGGAGTGTGAGAGGGATGGTGAATAGAGTGTGAGTGTCCTGTGATGGACTGATGACCTGTACTATACAGCAAACAGTCCCAGTACTGGAGGTGTGTTTCATTCCCTCAAACCCCTCACAGACATGGTTGCGGTCCTCGGGGAGACGACGGGACAGCGAGCGTTGATAACTCTCCGAGACCGGATGAGAAACGATCCTGAAGGCTACACCGTCCTCACGTCAGTATGCAGACTTAGCTTTCATTTCTCCCGAACTGTGGATGGCATTTGGTTTCGTCTTGCTCTTTGACGACTGCTTTCTTCTCATTGTCGTTCCATTTTTTTAGAGAGAGGCCCAGGATCAGGCTCTCGACGCTCGACATGAACAAAATGGCATCCCTGCCCGACGGCTCTTTCGGGAGAGAATACCTCCGTTTTCTGGAGGACAATGTGAGTGTCTGTGGCCGTGCTGTAAAACTCTCTGGGAAGACAGTTTTGTGATTCTGTGGCGCCCCTTTCTCCCCCCTCTCCTCTGACCGAGGTTGAGACATTTCCCCAGAATCCCCTCAGTTGAGTTTCTGTTTCCTCTTGACTCAAACATTTGCTTTTCCTTCTTATCAGCATGTGACCCCCGACTCCAGGGCCGATGTGAAGTTCGTGGACAACGAGGAGCTGGCTTACGTCATGCAGAGATACAGGGAGGTCCATGATTTGCTGCACACCTTGTTGGGGATGCCAACGAACATGCTGGGTGAGATGAAGTCCCCTTCATCTACACTTTATCTGAACCTGCTGGTCTATCTCTCTTTGTTTCCCAACCAGTTTTGCTCAACTCAGACGCAGCTGACCGGCCTCTTTATATCTCGGGATTCCTTTGTTTCTCCAGTGACTGGCTTGTACAGCTGCTGGTGCTGCTTTTACATTGGCTTTTAGGTCAGAGCAGAAAAACACCATATATACACAATACACATGCTGTACAAAATGACCAGTGTTGTATAGAGTGCTGTAAAATCACACTCTAGTAGAAGTATGGGTAAATTACTTTGGTGAAAGATCGAGTCACTTACTGAAATGTTACTTAAGTTAAAGTCTTAAAGTATCTGGACTTTCTTGCAGTATGACAAGTAATGTACAATTTAAAGTGCTGAAGTAATGAAAGTAAAAGTACAAAGACAAGGGTGTGAAAAGAATAATTTCATTAGCCTAGACCTTACCTCGATATGCTTCCTTAGGTTGGAGGGGGATTTTCTATACGATAGAATCTCAACGTTTTTTTGGAGGCATAAGAGTCCCTTCACCCGATAGGATGACTCTTTGGCATCAATGTAAGAGAGCATTGAGCTTAAATACGGCCAGGGCGGCTCATCATCAGGTTCCTCGTCTTTTGTAGCTATTGTAGCTGCTGTTGCCGTCTTGTCTCCCATCACTGCTGCCGCTCGCTGAACTCTCTGCCTCCTGCCGCTGTCCACATGAAGCCGACAGGTCGAGTAGCCTGTGCACCGTCATGCGCATGTGTGAACAAGTCTAGACTTCGTTGCAGTCACCAGTCAGGTCAAATATAGTGAAAACCCTATTTTCCTGGGGGGTTTTTTGTTGGTTTTTTTTTGTAACGGGTAACTATATGTATGTATTGGAGTAAAAGTATGCAATAAGGTTCAGAAAAATACTGATGTAAGTAAGTGGAAGTAATCAGAATTTGAAAGACTCAAGTCAAGTACAAAGTCTCTCAAACTGGTGCACAGTTCTGAAGTATTATCGTTGCTATACAATACTGAAAGTGACCTTTAATAAGTGTTTATGGCTGTTGACAGGATGAGCCTTTTATCAGGACGTTCTGACTGTTTTGGGTCATGATGATTCATTGGTACAGTCACTGTGACCCCAAAAGGAAGAAATGTGTCCACACATTTCAATCTTTTTAAACAGCAGGAGTTTCTGACAGCACAGTAGGTCCGTAATGGTGTGGCCGTCATGAAACCAGCTGAGGGAAACACCTGTAAGCGGACACTTCACTTTTCCTCTCTCTGCTCGGTTCTTATTCCCAGTAAAAATAGGCCTCGCCACAGTTCTCGCTTCACTCGTCATCTTGAATAATCTGGATGTTTCGTGTTTTTTTTTTTTTCTTCTCCCTGGCTGTCCCGGCTGCTTTCAGGGGAAGTGGCGGTGAAATGGTTCGAGGCGGCTCAGACCGGGCTGCCCATGTGTGCTCTGGGAGCCGCGCTGGGGCCTCTGCGGCTGAATTCACGGTACAGCTCTGACTTTTTCGAGACCCAGCTCACGCACACACAAACTTGTGAAACCTGCCATCAAATCTACCGCCAGAGTTGTCTAACGACTTCTCTATTCATCATCTCTGCCTTCATTAAACGGCTTTAACTGACAGCCACGTGGCATGGGCTCCAGGAAGTTATTAATGGATTGTAAACCTTCATCAGGTTTACCGCTCCATTGTGAGGAAAGAGGAAATGCTGTGATGACTACATATCATTCCTATCCAATGTACGATTCGATCTCCTGTAAATAAGTGATCCATTCTTCCTCATTCAACCTCAGCCCGACCTTTCCTTGTTCATTGTTCATTTCCATGTGCATTGTTTTGCGTCATGCTAAAAGATCCCTTTGTGCATCACCTTCCTCCAGCCGGTTACAGACTCTGTTCACCTCGCTGGGGCCCTGGGCCCTGCACAACGGAAGGCAGGCGCGCTGCATCCTCAGCATCTTCTACGAGAGGCGATGGGAGCAGAGCCTGGACGAGCTCCGGCAGGAGCTCCACATAGAGGCGCCTCCACTCAGCTTCAGAGCTGCCAGCGAGAGAACCTCCTGATGACCACAAATGACTCGGGACAAAGACCTTTGACCCAGAGGACAGACCAGACTTAAGGCCAGTGCAAGCTTCCGTGGCTTTGGCCACAAGACCTGCAAAGCAGCCAAGCCCGGCACGGCCAAAGGGCTGACTCCCGGCCTGTTTTGTGCAGCCCAAAATGTTTGAGACCTTGCATCTTCGGTCGCGCATGCACCCTGTCAAACCCGCCACACCAGTAGGTGGAGTCTAGAGTCCGGGGCTCAAAACCCAGTCAACAACTAGGAAGAGCTCGTTTTTTTTTTCTACAACGAAGAAGTAGTGTTTGTTGTTGTTGTGATGGACACTTTAGACGAAAAGACTTGTTGAGGAAGTCCGCCGCTACACCCGCCTCTATAATACAGCCCTGCCAGAGTACAATGACGGTTTGCTGTGCTGTCCTGTAATGATTTCAACAGGTGTGTCAGCTTATCATATCCTGTTGATCATGGGCGTCTTTTATGCCAGGTTTATTGTGTGTGTAAATCTCCTTGCTCGCTGGTTTTTAGCCTGACACATGTTTGCTGTACATTTTGCCCACGCCTCAGCTCCATGAAAAACTGTGTTGACTAAGAGATGGCACAGACGCTAGGGCGGGAGGAGCGTTTTTGTCGCCAAAATACTAGGATCAGAGTTGTTTACATCTCGGTCTTCTTCGTCTACTCTGGGGGCAGGACAGGCCTGTGTACAGATTTGTACTGCCCCCTTGCGGTGGCCAAGAACATTACAGAGCTCGGATGAACGGCCGTGGAATTATGTGGGAAGCAGGGGGCATGCGAGCCGCGAACCGCGGGGTTGCAGAAGCTTGGACGGGCCTTTATTCTCGGTGTCACACTGGAATTTTTTTTACCCTGACAGATACGGGAAAGATGCATCGTAAACCCCGGCTTGTCCCCCGTCCCACATCCCCTAATGCGTCTTTCTCTTTTACTTTGAAATGTGTGTATTTCGCCGAGTGATTTAAGCTGATGAAATGTTGAACTTTCTTTTTGCTGCTCTGACTGTGCCAAACTTGTGGTCTGGCAGTTTTTACATCGTGATAGAAATGGAACAGTGTCAGGTGCTGGGGTTTATCCGTTGGGGTTGTGAAAGCACCAGATGTTCTCAACACAGCTGCGGCCTCAGTCAGTACCGGCATAGATGTGACGTCTTTGTCCTGTAAATATATCAGCAGGTGTGTGAGCTTATCATATCCTGTTGATGATGGGCAGACAATAGGTTTTTCATCTTTTATGCCAGGTTTATTGTGTGTGTAAACCTCCTTGCTTTGCCCATGTCTCAGCTCCATTAAAAAACTGTGGTGACTACAGATTTTGTCGTTCCAGTAAGGATGTGGGCGAAGCATTCAGGTTTCAGAATTTGTAATGTTGTGGCGGCAATATCCATATTTTAATCTAGACAGACGTTGAACTTGAGTGGGCAACTGCAATACAGTTCTTAATAATCCTCCATAAATTATTTATTTGTATTTTTTGTCCTTCTCACACTGTCTGTTGTAAGGCATATATTTACAGTGGGGTTTAACTGTAAATCTGAAAACCAATAAACCCGTTTTTTTAAAAGAATTGTCCAGGGTCAAAACTACATTTGCAGGATGAGCGGTTACTCTGTTGCTTCATTAATAACATGCTGTTTTTGTCTCACTCTGTTGTTGAAGCCCACAATTCATTTAATCAGTTTTCTAGCAATGTCTGAGGTCTGAGCGTGAATGTTGCTTCATTTCTACGTTAGTTCTAGATGCAATTGAGCGTAAGAGACATGGGACATGTTGAACCAAGCTCTACAAATTTCTGTTACACAGTTACGCCACATAGTATTTCAAAACTACAGAAAATATCTGGGATTACTAAATCCTGGGAGATCCTCGGCCAAAGCATGTCAGATCAGCTTCCCTTCGATTGCAACATGACAGACAGAAATCACAGCCAGTCTCATCTTTGAAAGCCCACTCACAGTATTGACATTTATGAGGGTAGATTTGTGTCTGCATTATTCAATCAAAGAGTTACCTTAAACAAATCAATCCAAAAAACTTTTTCAATTAAAGAAAAAGACGTAGAAATTTGCATTTAAACACTTTTTTTCTTTGAATTAGAAGTTTTTAATTCAATTGACTTATTTAATTGAAAATATTTTTAGATTGGAGTCATCTTTTTTTGTATTTGGGCCATATTTGATTTGGCATCTCATAATTTTGATTTAGCGTATTTAGAACCTAAATTGAAATTCTGAGATATTTAAGTCAAAACGAGGTTGAAATTGTAAGATAAGGTAAGTTGTAGCTATGAGATACAAACTCAGATATGGGATACTTGAGTCAAATTTATTAGATGTTTAAGTCAAAATGATGAGATACCATATTAAAAATTTTGAGATACTAAGTCAAACTTATGAGATACCTGAATTACAATTATGAGATATTTAAATCAAAATGTTGAGATACTAATCGAAATTATGAGATACACAAGTGAAAATTATGAAATACGTTGTGAAATTTATGAGATATTAAGTTGAATTTATGAGATACTCAAGTCAAATGTATGAGATATAGTCTAACATTGAAATAGAGCACAGTCTGAATCACTGATAAAATGCCGTCACTGAATAGTAATTCAGACATGGATTTACAAATCGTGAGATTTGAGCCTCAATGGAAGAATCCCGTGACATTAAATAAAGCCTTCAGACAGTGGAGAGAAAGCAGCAGAGAAACCAGCTTCAGCAGGCGATAAAAAAATATTTAAGGTATTTAAAGGTTATTACTTATCTCATAATTTTGATTGAGTATTTCATAATTTTGACTTAAGTATCTCATAATTTCGATTTACTATTTCAGAATTTTGACATATGCGATTTGTTTATTTATTTAGTCCAAGTGGTGGAAATAGACTTCCATACAAACATTCTTTTATAGGATATTGCTGTTTTATTTTATCTCGTGGCTTATGATAATTTGTTCTAACAAACGGTGCCTGATTCATGTACAGAGAAGATAACACTTTGAGTCAGTGAAAGTGCCGCTTGACGCTTTCCCTTTTTGTCCCTCGTCGCCATTTTTAGTCACGTGCAGAGCCAGGTCACCCAGGCCACGGCGCGGGGGTAGTGAAACAACTGTTCGCTCCTGTAATTAAACCCTTTCGCGGAATTTAGGCCATCAAACACTCATTCGGGACCTGTCGCTGTCCACCTTTCTTTACACTTGCCTTTGCAGCCGACTCATCCTGACCTGACACCTCTGCTCACCTCTCAGATCTTTATCCGGCTCAGACCGCTGAGGGTCTGCTGCCCTCTAGTGGACTCGTCACATGCCCCCAGAAAACGTCCACTTCTCTGTTCATGTCCAGAGCTTGACGCTCAAACTTGGTCTCTGGTCAGGTTTCTGCTGAAAAGCTGTTCCCTCGTTCTTCCTGGTAGTCATACAACTTATTAAACAGTCAATAAATGCTAATGTAGTTAGCCCTTTGCGTCTTTTTGTGTCCTATTTTACCATTGTTCTCTTTGGGTGTTTTCTGTAATTCTTACAACCGGTTTTGTCTTGTGATTTTCTTTGCTCACACCCACCTTGTGTTTTCCTTCTTCATCCCAGCATGATGCGCATTTCCCTCTTGTGCTTTCTCAGCTGCTCCTTGTGTTCCGTTCAAGTTTCATGACTTTTTGGTAGCTCCTTTCTTTTTGGGGGATGTGTCTTTTGAGAGGTGAAACCTCTCTGAGCAGTGACCCCTCTCATCTAAGTAGCTGCATCAGCTCGGATGGATGTTCAAGCTCACTTTTAGTTTGCGTGAGATGGTCTTTCTTCACTTGCTTCCTTAAAACGAGACACCTGACGGTAATCTCCATTTTTAGGATGACTCAAGACACATCATACCATATCCAAGTGACCTTTATCTTATGTCACGCCGTACTTTCATGACTCGATCCTGACTTTTAATCACGTCACAACTACTCATTTAGATCTTCACCCCGTACATCGGCAAACAGTTAGATTATTGGAGGCCTGTCTTAAGTATGTCTGTGCTATGGTTCACTTTCGGTTCTTCTAGTCAAGGACAAGATGAAACAAAAAGTAGCCAGAACATGTAGCTGCTCACTCATGTTGCTCCTTCGTGTGTCATGGACAAAACAAAGTGCAAAGCTATACTTTGAGTCACACAAGACCCGACACAACTTCTTCAGAAGATTTTGCCTGGTTCTCAAGACAAAACATTTCAAGATAGAAGATAAAATTGTCATGGAGCTGCTTAGTTATGCTTTGAGTGATGTGGGTCTGTTTCAAAGTGCCCCGAAGACAAACCTGACTTTTTTTCTTTTTTTTTAACAGAGCTCTGAGAACAACATATAATAATCCTCGCCTCAAAGAATTAAGCTGCCAATTTAGAGTTTAAAGCCGGTCATTATGCCTTTTTGAAAAAAAAATGCCCATAACAAACACAGGAAACAATAATCGAGCTTTAACGCAAAACTCCAGTAAAAAATAGAGTGCCGTGAAGATGACTGTGGTGGAGGCTTACAAGAATGAACTCAATGCTCTCTGGACTGAGGGACAAACAAAAACACATATGTATTTGTATAAGCCGCATGACCAGAGAACTCCATCAGTGTTGTAAGAAATACTTTACTGAGTACACAAGACAATGTACAATTATCATTACATTCCAGTCCTGGATCAACCAGTGACTGAGGAGAGCGACCAAATGATGTCAGTCATAAAAATACTGTCATTACATTAAGCATATAATCCAAAAATACTTAAATCTACAAATTCATTAAAACAGTATAAAAAATGAATTAGAAAGTATTTATGTAGAATCAAATAAATAAAAACGAAGGGCGTCATCCTGATCACGGCTCTAACCAGCTACTGGACGAGTTCACCTGCATAATACACAATATATATTAAATATTTTTCCACAGTTCTGTAAGTAATTCTGAACTATGTCTAACAGAGGTCCGGCAACTCTGGCATTTTACTTTCACACATTTGAGGATTTGCCAGCGAGGTCTCCCCACTGTCAGTGCATTATGGTGACGCTGCGGTCCGTCACTGCGCACGCCGGCAGCAGCGGGGCGCTGAAGTTGTGTGTGACAGAGTGGAGGATGGCGTTGGAGTCCGGCTCGTAGAACATGAGAGTCTGGCTGGGCCAGTCCAGCAGCAGGCCGATCCTGCTGGGCCTGCGCACCACCTGCAGGGGCACCCTCTTCCCAGCATGGCAGAAGGAGTAGTCCCCGTCGTAGTGGGACAGCACCCAGGACTCGCTGTTGTAGCCCAACCGGGCCTCGTTCCCGGAGCCTTTCCGCTCCATGGAGGCGTAGCACACCCCGATCTTGAAGGCGGCGCTCTGGCCCACGTCCACCACCCAGCTGTAGGTGCCAGAGGACACGGGGAGCGCGCCCAGGGCGTTGGGCCAGTGGTCGAAGCGCGCCGGGTCGTAGCGGGGCGACTGGCGAGGTTTCTTGCGGAGGAAGGTCAGCGTGCGGTGGTCGTCGGACAGGGACAGGAGGGGGCTGATGGTGCGCTCGTCAAACTTCAGGTGGGACGAGCCGTAAGCTGTTTGAGGAGGGAGAAGATGGAGGGGATGTCACAAACTGCAGCAGGACTAGAGCGCATATAACTGAGTTAAGTCTTTAGATGTCCAAATACAGTTACATTATTCAAGTGAATGGTCGATGGTAGCAAAATGAGTATGCATTCAGGACATGCTACGATACCACTATGTTATACATTACATTTTGAGACGTGCATTTTGTGATCTGTCTGTAGTAGAATGCATTTATAATGATTTGGTTACAAAATATTTCACTCACTGTCCTCATAGCTAGTTAATTGATAGCCCACTTTTCTCACATTCAGCACATTTTTCTGTTATTTGAGACAGAAATTTTCAGTAAAACTGCTCATCTTTAATACGTGTTCAAAATATGTTTACATAAAACATGTTAAATCGAAATGTTGCATTTCATTTCGATTTAACATTTCAATTTAGATGTCACATTTAGATTTGTTTTTGCGCATACACGTTTTTTCATGATTACATATAAAAAGTTGTTTTATGTGAATTTCTGTATCAAATAAGAGAAAAATTCAGTAAATATGAGAAAGGTGAGCTTAATATTTTGAAGCTGAAACTTGGCGATACCCGATCCTGTGAAAGTCTTAGGTTTGCAAAGGAAACTTGATTGAGGAGCAATTACTCTGACAAAAAAAAACAAGAACCACGTGTCACCATTTTTCCTCTAATGAGCTTTACTGCCATCTAGTGGATCATAACAAGTGGTACACCATTATCTTATAATGTGAGATATGTTCAAAGAAATCATCTAAGAGGTAGCTGGGACACAAAAGTGCTCCATAATCTAACACATTTATTTTTGGTCTTCACTACAGCTATTGCTAAGATTCATGAAAAAGAAAGAAAAAAGAAAATAAATTTTTCCATCATCCTTTTCACAAAGAAACTGATAAGAACAATAAACATATTATTTATTATTATAATTTTAGTGGTGTCAGTCTGCAAAATAGCAAAATATGGGCAAAACACACCATAAACATAAAACTAGAACATAAACATAAACTAGCGTATATGTGAAGTAAAGCACAAGGGAAGAAAGAAGGAAGTAAAGTCAGCAGCTGAACTTTAACACAGTGTTGGCAAATACTTAAGAATTAATACTTAACCACATGTTACTATGTATACTGCAACCTGTGAGGTTGTTGTTCAATGACAGCTAAATTTAGGTCGAGTTAACACGTCAACATGCTGAAATGTTAAAATCAGCAATAATGATTAACAAGCGCAGTGTCATCCCGGCATTGTTAGGTCACCCTCTCGTCTCTCTTGTTTTGCCATCTCGTCCCCTCCCCTTTCCCCGTAACACCTTGCCCTGCATCATCAGGTCTGCCCCGCCCCCTCTGACTCCACAGACCAATCAGCTCCGTCCCCGTTCCCCTTGCCTGAGCCTCTCAAACCTGCGCTCTGTCGGTTCACTTCATAGGCCTGGGTTTTAGTCCTGATTGACAACTTTAATAAAGACGGGCCATGTTCTTCTGCTTGTCCTGACCTTCTTCTGCTTGTTAATAGCATGTAGACCCCACGCTTTGTACCAAATCTAATCATCAGTGCATTAATAACACGTTCACGTTTGCATGAAGTCTGAGTGGAAGTCTACTGACCATTGGGCCCCAGCAGCAACGCAGTGGCCCACAGGCCTCGAAGCAGCTTGCTGTCCATGCAGCCGAGGTTCAGGTTGAGCTGGTCTGTGTCACAGGGCTCCCCGACTCCTTCTGCCTCCTCCACCCTGATACCAACACACACACACACACACACAAAAGATGTTATCTCTCTGGTATCTCCCGAGCCAGGAAGAATGATCTCAGAGAAGAATGATCTCAGAGACACAGGATGTGATAAAAAAAAGTTTACCTCTCAGCGATCTCCTGAACGCTGGTCTGAAAGATGAGATGGAGAGAGAATGTGTTGTTTAGCAACTTCATGTCCAGTGTCGTGATAATGTAATTTTGAGTGCAAGTTACAGTATCCTTGTTCTGTGCTGCTGAGATAGAAGCTGTAAAACATCAGGAATGCATCACATGCTATTTCTCAACACCCTTTTTCAATCCTATTTTTGTGTCTACAAATAAAATGTTCCATTTCTGCTTGTTTCATGCTTACTTGGGGACCACATATAAGATCAGATTTTCTTTCTGACAGTGTGGTGAAGTGCTGGCAAATGAGAGCATGAAACCGTCAAAACCAAAAAAAACAAACAAACTCTTGCTTGGTTTGAATTCTATGAAAGTGGGTCGCGACTTAATGACCATAGGAAAATGTGGGTCCCAGAGTGAGACCAGTTGAGAACCCCTGGAATAGACTATTCTATCAAGTCATAGTTTAAAGAAAGACATTTTTTTAAAATGTGAAGTCCACTTCAAGAAGTTCTCACCACCAGCTGTGAGTCCGCTGTGTGCGTCAGCGTGTGCACCAGGCCGGAGCGCGTTTGCTCCAGGCTGGCCAGCGCCTGGCTCCAGTGGGCCCTCTGGGTGAGGAGGCACTGCTCCACGCGCTCCTCCTCTCTCTGCACCTCCTCCAGGAGACGCTGCTCCTCCTCCTCCAGGGCTTCTCGCGCCGCGCTGACCTGAGCCAGCACCTGCTCCCTCGCCCTGCTCGCCTCCGTCTGTGCCCCAGGGGAGACGGGGAAACTGTCAGGCGACTTGTCCGGGATCACACAGCTTTGAATGCACGTAAATGAGCGGTGACGCGTCGTCATGGCAACAAAATTAGACTAATTCTAATTTTCACTTGTATTGCGATGAAGAATTACTCCTTTTCTCATTTCTTCCTTTTCTTGTGTCTAACAATTAATCTGCTGGACCCAAAAAGAATATAGTGCCAAATAAGACTCCATTTACATCTCAAGCAAGATGAGTCGCTGAATGATGAAAGCTTTAAGAAACTTATGCCAATATCCTGTCTATAACATTTAGAACGCCTTATGCCTAAAATGTCGGTAGGTATTCTTTGAAATGCAAAGAAAAAATTAAAGACAGCCTTTGACTGTCAGATACTGTATGTTACCTCATGTTAATGAAGGAGTCAATATTCACATGAGTAGTACTCCTGAACTACACCCTAGCAAATTAAACAATGATATACTGCACTAATACCAAAGAAGCCACATTTTTTCCTCAGAGGTTTGTTCACACAGTGCATTAACTCATTATGACTTGTTTGGAGTAGAAGCAGTATTTTATATCGGGACACACTTAGAATAACCCAGTAAATCATGTGGGTCCAGGAGTCTCTCTGACCAACCTTGTGTTGCCCTCATGCAGACAAACACTTGATGACGTGCGCCCAGCGGCTATCAATAAAACATTTTACTCTACTGATTAACTTCCTGTATCTTACCATATGTGCGTCATCACTCAAAGAGTTTGTTGGATAAACACTTTGCAGTTTTGTGCTGTGATTCTTGTTTACACAAGGTATCTATACATGTTTGTCTTGCCTGTCCCTGCTGTTTGAGTTGCTTATGCTAATGTGCTAACATGGTGATAAATTGGTTCTGCAAACACGGACTCTGTTTCAACGTATAGTCTCAAGTGATTCTTTCTCTCTCCAGTCGTTTATTGTGCTGGAGTAAAAACATTCAAGCTGCATCATAAAAGTGAACGTAGTGTCGCAACACAATACTACCAAGGGATGACGTGCAGTAGAGTTGAGTAAGTACTAGTATATAAGAAAAGCTTCAGCACAAGTAAGGGGGAGATAATAATAGGTATTTATCAACAAATGTCATGCAACGACAAATTTTCAGTTCTGTTCAGGTTGTTAAGTCACTTCTACACTTTTTGTTGTGGAGAGTTACTGAAGGCAGACTCGGCACATTCTCTAGTTAGGTCTATTAGCTGAAAATAGGGCTCTTGCTATAGGGGTCAGAACCTGCATGGCACAGCCGACATGCGTCTGCAAAGCACATGTGACTTCTCCCACTGCAGTAAAAAGCAGCCGGCCTGTGTGAAAACACATGTGCCTGTGTGATAATCAGTTAAAGGGTGTGGATCAGAGGTGTTTATCACCTGAAGCTTCTGTTCTTTGGCTGTCAGTGTCTGGTCGACAAACTTCTCAATCCTCAGTGCCTGCAGCTGTATTTTCTCGCACACATCCACCAGTTGGTTCTGGTGAGGAGAAAAAGAAAAAAAAAACACAGAAAGAAACTGAATGTCACGTGGACATCATCAGCTGGAGGGACAACAGGAAAATCCTGCTTGTCAAATACCACCGAGGAGGAATCAGCAAGGAATACCGCATGAAGAGTGCGACACACCCAAAGGTTATGATTAACACACAATACGGACTGTAAGTGGCCCCGGTGCCACGGGATGTTCACTCAGAAAAAAAGAAGAGGTAAAGAAAGGAGTTTAGATGAGTTAAAGGGGACCTAGAATGGTTAAATTATCCACCCTTGTTTTTATCCACGTGCAACACTGGTTTCATACTAATTAAAAAACTGTTTCACAATAGTGTTTTTGTTGTGGTAATATAACTGTCCGTTCCTGCTCTGACCCATTTCATGCTTACCTGGCAACCATGCGTACGATGTCTCGCGTGCCACTCACAAAATGATCAGATAGCTCAACTTTTTCCTGAACTAAGTGGTAACTGTAGTGGTACAACTACCCAGCTTTGCATGTGTCGTTCACTTGTTTACCTGCAGTAAACACGGGCGTGTATGCCCAACATGGTGGTGGCGCGGTACAGTTAGCATCACTCTCGTACTGTCACATTCTGTCTCTGTTCAGATTTTTAAAAAACATCTTTAGCTGCCATTTAGAAAACATAAATTCATGTGGCATATAAATAACAGCATGGTAACATTTTAGGAATAGACTAGGAATATTTGTCATGTAACAAAGCCAAAGTGAGTGTGAATAGACAGATAGATAGATGGCTAGATAGATAGATAGATAGATAGATAGATAGATAGAGAGAGAGAGAGAGAGAGAGAGAGAGAAAGAATGAAAGGCTGACATCCCTTTTGGGAAGAAGACCATAAATTGGGAAAAGCAATGCTTTCATTGCTTAGCAAAGCAATTAAACAAATATTAATGTGGGATAAAAAAGTATTACAGTATTTTTTCAATCCTTCTTCCCCTTTAAATCTAAGGTAATGGGGAGGACACAAGGTAGCAGAGTAGCAAAAGTGAAAGTAACCTCATAATCCTGCGGATGATATAGATGAATAGAACCTTAAGACTGATTTGTAAATGTGCGTCGTTAAAACTAGTTAATTACGTAATGAAATAAATAGAAAAAAATAAGCTGTTAGTCACACACACACACACATCCGCTCACCCTGACGGAAGAGACCCTGTTGGCCAGGGGGGCCACACTGTGGCCCCTGCAGGGGCCCTCGGTGGCGCAGTGGGAGCAGATGAGCTTGTGCTCGGACACACAGCACCAGTCCAGCTCGGCCTCATGCTCCACACACAGCTCGCTGTCCCCGGAGGAGATCCCGGACTCCGAGTCCGTGGTGTTGGAGGTGGAGGTGGAGGTGGTGGAGGCGGTGGTCGGAGCCCCGATGTCCGGCTTCATCTGCTTCACCTGCAGGGCGGAGAAAATGGGCTGCTCGGTGAGGGACACCTGTTCGAGTCCCGGAGAGGACGGACAGGTTAACTCGCAGGCTGTGAACTCCTCGGTCATGTCGGCACAGTGCTAATACTAAGGCGACAGGTGCACCGGTAGGACAGGTCGCTACGGCGCTGTAATACAGGTAGAACAGGTGAGGAGCGGAACCCGGAAATGAGGCGAACACCGGAGCTGAGAGGAGGGGACTTGGAAAATAAAGTTTCTGCTCTGCGGGTTTTTGGAGTTGTTTGATTTGGGCGTCAGCTAACAACTGTCTCCAAGGCTTTAACGACCGTTTAAATTGCCACCTGCCATTCTGCTACTTTTACCACTAGTACTGCTCAGATCACTTGATAAATGACTTTTCCCTCCGAGTGAGGTAAATGAATAAGGGGACTAGTTAAAGATGGAAGAGTACATACACAGATATTCAGTCACAAAAAAAGAAAGAGGTTAAAAAAAAGAGCTTAGAAAAAGTGCTACCTCACTGTCCTGCGACTTTCCTGCGGGGGGGGGGGGGGGGGGGGGGGGGGGGGGTTGTGGTTGGGGGTGTAGAATACACGTCGATATTCAGGGAAGTTTTGTTTTAATGAACACATTTTACTTTTGTTTACAGTAAGATGTTCTGATGAAAACAGTTGGGGGTGGATATGTAAAGTTTCCAGGGTGGGAAGGTGTGACTGACACACAGTTTCATCACACGAGTATACCCAGGGGTTAGAGATGCAACCACACCTCACCCACAGCTCAGTTTAGACATACTGAGAGACACCCACTGTCTGAAAAAGCTATTTTAGCTTGGACAATGAGTAATCTATGAGACCAAATATGTATTACCTTAGATAAATGTCATTTGGTTTAAAACAATATGTGTATCTGGGTGTTTGAAGAGATTGTTAGATTGTTAGAGATTGTGAAAGTCCTTTCATCTACCTTCTTGGCTTTTACATTTTAAGAGATGGCTAAAGCTATTGCATTAAAGATACAAAATGGGGCTAAGTGTCAGCACTGGCATCTTAATTAGCATTTTCTAATTCATATCAAGATAAATTGTAGAGCAAAAGGTAATTTAACTGACCAAAGTAGCAAGAAAAACAAAATATGCATTTTACAGTCTGTCATGGAAAAACTGGAGAAATATTGCTGGATTCATACATGCTACTGGAACATCATGTAATCATTCATACAATATCATTAATACTGTAATATGTCCACGTGACACCTTCATTTAACTTCAGGCATTTCCTCTATATTTCTGCTCTATTCTTTTATATTTTCCATCCACAGTCACCTCAGTCAAACAGGCTGAAGAGAAAGATTTGGGCAAAGCTTCCTCTCCTGTTCCATTCTTCCAAATGAAAGACTTTTTGTCAAAGCCAGTGGGACTTGTGGAAGGAAACAGATCAGATCTCAAGTAATTCAAACCAGCATGCTCCTCCCAGCTCCATATCTGTGAGTAACTGGATCAGGGCTGATTGATAGAAGACAGTCGTGCCTTCTGGCTCATGCAAGGTAGATTTCCATACATCTCATGCTGAGGGGAGAGCAGCAGAGGCACAGGGCTGCCATTGTTTCAAGCATGACAAGGTGTTTTGTAATGGGTAGAAATGAGCAAACATGAGACCTACAGGTTCTCATGACGTGAAACAATCAAAGACTCCCTGTCCTTTGTTGTGGAGGAAAGGGCCACGTCCTTGGATATATGCTGGTAAAAGTCAGAAACTGTGACACTGAAACACAAAACTAATGCAAAAATAAAGTAAGAGAAATTTCTCTCCTTGAGTCAGAAAGTGCAGTAAGAGACCCTTTCCTCTTAAAGAATATTACTGTAAAATAGCACAGTGTGTTGGTGGATAGCACAATTGCCTGGGTTTGACTCGCAGATCAGGATGAAGGCCTTTCTGTCTACTGTTTTATGTTCTACACATATCTTGGGTTTCAATCCTGGGACTTCAGTTCCTTCCCACATCCATGAATAAATAAATAAATAAAAATACATGTTTGTTGTATGTTGACTGGGGACTCTAAATTGCCCCTATGTGTGAGAGTGGGAGAGTGAGTGGTGTACATATGTGTGTTCCTTTGAAGGATTAGCAACCTGTCCAGAGCGTATTTCCAGCCTTTGTCCTGGGATATGCTCCAGCACACCCCAGATTAATGAAAGGAAAATTCTGAGAAAACTCAACTCAATCAGTGACTCAAAATGTTTTTGTTGTGCTGACTGAAAACTGTTTTGGATGGAATAAACAGGGCACTGTAAAAGAGGCAAACACTTCAACACGATTCCTCTGAAACCTGTTGGTGAATTTCTGTAGCACAGGGTCTCATCTCTAGAGGGCGCTCACTCACTTCACTATGTGAGCTGCAAGTGGACAGATGTGCGGGGATGGAGCTGGAGCAGCTGGTGCACAATTTACAGCAGAGCATCTGGTGGTTCCACAGGAAACAGCCAGGCCCTGAAGATTATGCAGATTTACGTTTCCATTTCATTGCCTGCTGCTCATTAGGATCCACACAGTGTTTCCTCTGTGTGGGAATTTATTTACCCGTCTTTATTTGCAACATCCCTTCTGTCACTGGCAATGTGGAGGTAGCTGTTACACTGAAATACACTAATAAAGGATAAACCAGCCCTTTGAGCATTTTACATGTGTGGTAGCAGGTTTAGACATTTTAATTGGAAAAGAAATTCAGACCTTGGACCCAATCTTTCTTTTTAATCTGTGGTCATCAAACTGTAGGATTCATTCTTAGTAGTAATAAGTACATTCCTTTAAAATAATACAACATAAGACTTGATTACTCCCACAGCAGGGAAGTGGTGTGTTACAGCAGCAAATGCAAAACTAAAACAGGCGGTAATTTAATTTACATTATCATTGTACATGTAAACTATTTATATTTGCATTTGTTATGATGATATATTACGGATATAACTTGTAAAAAGAGGGGCAGCATGTATTTGGCCATGGCCAACGTCAAGTCAACATGATTAATACTGAAAGAAAAAATATGATCCAAAAGTTATGAATGAGGAGACAGTACACGTGTTTCAATGTTTCATTTCAATCTATGAGAAAAAAAAATTCATTAAGTTTCTCTGCACATTTAAAAACATTTGTGCTACCTGATGTTTGACACTTTATCACTTGTATTTGGCTCATAAATACAATTTTGCACTAATTATTTCTTAAAATCCATCTCACCTCTCTCTCTCCTATCTGTCCGTCCATCCATCCATCCATTTAAAGTGTAGCCATTGGCTCAAGGACAAGTCTTCCTGACTGCATGATTAAAGATGCTTTCAAATGCAAATTGTTTGCCTGCAGTAACCTCCGGATTACTTCAGTGCCACATCAACTTTTCAGTGTGTGAAGGTCTCTAATTTCACTCCACTTTCACTCCACTTTGTCAGAGGTGTAAAGTCACAGGCGTAACCCCCATATTTTCCCATCCAGCCGTCGGATAATTTCGCGCGAAAGTGGCTGGACGTGGTCACGAGAGTGCCATGACGTATGCAGCCAAACAGACGGCAGTCCAGAATCCTCGCCTCCCATTGGACGTCACTGTCGGACGTCTTACGTATAAAGCCCTAACGTCCCCCCCGATTGGCTGCTGTCGCTTAGTGGCTCTCGTGGCCCCGCCCCCACACCTCCTCCTCCAGCAGCAGCAGCAGCAGCGGTGACACCGAGGCTGGGCCGCCGCAGCCGGAGACCCGGACTCAGCAGGGCAGACACCCGACCAGACCACCCCAGTGGGGCTGAGGGGGCACCCCTGAACACCGCTTAGGTTGTGGACCCGGCTCTCTCAGCACCTCCGCCCGGTCTCCTGATGTCGGACTTCAAGCTGGGGATCGTGCGGCTCGGCCGTGTGGCCGGGAAGGTGAGCCATGTGCGGCCGGGGGAAGGGCCCCGCTGGGACGCGTTAACGCGATGGAAAAACGAGCCTCTACGGTGATGAGCCGGCGTTAGCCAGCTGGTGTAATTCTTATCTCTCCCCTGGCGCTTCGGCGTTAGCTCGGGTTTAACGTTTTTAACCCGCATTTGAACGGATTAAGAGAAGCCGGCCGTGGTTTTCCGCTCCTCCGGCGGGGCTAATGCTAACTAGCACGGGGCTACGTTACGTTAACCAACCGTTTTGCGTCGGTTGAGGTGAGATCTTCCCTCGAATGCCTGCCAGTTGGGCCTAGACAGTGTGTGGAGGTGTATCTACCGGGGAAGCCGCTCGGTCGGGCTGTCACGCGCTGTTTCCAGGCGGTGGCACGGCCAGCAGTGTGTTATTTAGATTACACACTGTCTGCTAATGAGGAAGCCATTGCCATGCTCCATCAACTGATTCCTATTGTGCAACGTGACAAAGCACCGGCAGGACAGCCTCTCTTATCCAGCTGTGCCCCCCCCCCAATAAAGGGTTTTTGTTTAGTTGTTTTTTATACGTCTTAAATTACGTAAGAGCCTCTTCACATGGATGTGACGTTAAACCTGTGGTTGGTCAAGAAACGTCTTCTCAAGACCCCCCCCCCTCCACACACACACACACACACACACACGTATTCCATAGAGGGGGGTTTGGCCAGTCACTCAGTCAGGAGTCATATAATTAATTCACATGATGTCACCCCTGTTAATATCCACACAATAGTCTGCGCAGGCCAAACAAAGTGTCACATTGCATGTTTGGAGCGTGTGGTATGTGGATGCTGTGTTGTGTCACGCTCAGCTATAGTATGAGGCAGAGGGAGGGTGTGTGTGCGTGTGTTTACTGTATTGCTATTTTGTTTATAGCCGTGTGCGAGCTGAGCTGTGAAAGGCAACATGCTCCTATTTCTGCGCCGGTGTGGTCAAAGCTAGCACGCTCGAGACTGTTTACAACACCTGAGAGAGAGAGACGGTCCACGTGTTTACATCTGGGTTGAGGCGTTCTCGTGCACATCTGCAGGCAAATTGCCAAGATGGAGGTGGTTAACGCTGTCGCCTTGCAGTGACGTCCCCAACATCTGTTGGCTTTTCACCACAGACTATAAACATTCATGTGTAGGGTGACTAGACGCTACAAATTGCTCCGAGGTGTGTGTGTGTTGTGATGGGCGGGCGACCTGTCCAGAGTGTATTCTCTATACTTTGCTGTATTATCTTAGCCACTCTGTAGCTCCAGCTCACACGGGGTGAAGGTTGAGAATAACGCCCTGGGCAAGTCACCAGTCCATCACCTAAAGGGGCAGACACACACACACACATACACTCCCCTACACTCCTAAATCAAACAAAACCGAAACGTTCATGCTTTTGGACGGCGAGCGAAGAGCCATGCGGACACAAGGAGGGCATGCAAACTTCACACAAATGTCCTCAGTCCCACGGGGATATGAACCCGGGATCTCCAGTACTGCGGTCGTGCTGCTTTAGAATGCCATTGTTTCTTTTTCCATCATCTGTCCACGCCCGCCGTACATAAACTGAAGCTGCATTTGGACGAGATTAGTTGTTCAGGGTGAGTCATTGTTATTAAATCGCACCGCAGCCACAAAACGGGGCGCACGGATCGGACACGGAACGCATGAATGTTAAAGGATTCCCCGTTCGTCTTGTTTAGTCCCCAGACTCCTCGAGAAAACTGTTCACCTAGCAGAGTTGCTCCTGTAACATTGTTGAGATCGACTGTGTTTGTCCCGCCCGGAGTTAACGCAAAAACACTCTCTTTCCAGACAAAATACACACTGATCGACGAGCAGGACATACCGCTTGTGGAGAACTATGCGTTTGAGGTAAACGGCACACTGAAATGGTTTTTGGTTCTAGTCTCCCCCCCCCCTCCACCCTCTTACCTCCAGCTCCGACAAAAGCCGGTTCTGAACAGTCATATTGCAATTTCCAGGCACGCATGGAGGTAGATGCAGACGGCAACGGAGCGAAGATCTTTGCCTACGCTTTCGACATTGGCAAGGGCCGCTGGGCGGGACGGCCTTTGCACGAGCTGCTCTGGTGAGTTTGTCCTCTCGCAGGTGTGGACTATGCGGTTTTCTGCCGGAGCTGGCCCGGTTCAGCACTTGGTGTTTGCCAGCCTCGATTGTGTGAGAGTGTCCTTGATGGGGTCCGTCTCCCAAGATCTGAATAGCTCCTTTTTAGGTGCCCCAGAAACCGGTCAAAGTTGCAGATGAGTGCAGCGGAGACTCACTCCCTTTGCTCCTTTATCTTCAGAAACGTTTTGTTTCATTACTGCACAGGCTGATACTCTGTGCTTGACCTGCCCTTAAAATAGTTTCGCTGGAGATAGGAGTAAGGCTTCACAACAGTGTCTGTGTCTAAGAGAGGTCTTAGTTCAGCGGCGTTCTCTTCTGTTCCCACTATGGATCTTTCTGTCGATTGATCTATATTCACTATGAGAAAATTCGACCCTTTATCTGCATTATATGAAAATGCTCGTAAATATCGAAAGGTTCTGAGTTGATGCTCCATCTCTGGTTCTTAAACCTGGATACTGACCTCGACCGTCTCTTAAACCCCCCCCCCCCCCAGGGAGAAGCACAGAGGGGGCATCGCTCCCAGTTTTCAAGTCATCCACATCAACTCTGTGACGGTGGACAACCGGCTAGACAACCTACGGCTGGTGCCTGCGGGCTGGAGCCCCAAGCCGGAGGAGATCTCCAGCAAGCAGAGGTAGGACCGCCGGATGTGTCTGCACCGCGATCCTGGAGAAACGCGAGAAGACGCAGAGTTTCCTGGTCATAAATTAAGACTTTATAGGGCCCACGAGGTCACACTGTGCTCCATATGTCCTCACACACTCTTCTGGTATCCTCCCATCCCAGAGAGCAGTCTCTGTACTGGCTGGCCATCCAGCAGGTACCGGCCGACCCCGTGGAGGAGCAGTACCTGGAGCTGAGTCGCACGCGCTACTACAACGCTAACGGGGAGCTGGTGGAGGAGGAGGAGTGCTCCTGCACCTACTACGAGTGTCATTATCCCCCGTGTTCACTCATTGAACGGAGGGTACGTATCCTGGCGGGATCCTTGTCATTTTTTGAGTGTGGAAAACAGATTTTGGTTGCCAGATTAACATGAAAGGACCCATAGTTAAGATTATGAAGTTGCGTTTCTGTGGAGTCCAGTGTTCAGTAGCTTCTAGGTCAGCGCCAGAGAACAGGGACGAACGCTCAGCTCCGCCACTGGAGTTCAAGTTTGACTGGGGCCGCGGTGCCGCCGAGGCCTCCACCTGTTAATGCGATTGCAGCAAAATTCTCACCCCTGGATTAAAAAGCGGCAAAGTGTCAGTCGGCCAGAGCCAGACCTAATCTCCTCCTCCCGTGTCTCTCCCCCGCAGCTCCGAGAGTTCAACATCTGCGGCCGCTGCCAGGTGGCGCGCTACTGCGGCTCCCAGTGCCAGCAGAGGGACTGGCCCGCCCACAAGAAGCAGTGTCGCGAGCGCAAGCGGGTGCTGGCCCTGGAGTCGGAGCCCGAGCGATGATCTGCCCCTCGTCCTCGCCCGGGAGGGGAGGTGGAGGAGGAGGAGGCCGAGCGGGAGGGGGTGGGGGCACCTGAGGGAAGGGAGCGGGAGATGAAGGGGGTGGGGGAGCTGTGGGCGTCGCAGACGAGACTGAGGACGGATGTTGGTTGCTGGATTGTAAAGGAGAATCCCAACGAAAAGACATCTGCCACTTCCCCAGAACTGGTAATTCTCCATAGCTTGCTTTCCATGTGGATGACAGGGGGGGGAGGGGGAGGGAACGCTATTATATTATTATTATTATTATTTTTGTTTTTTTTCCTCGAGGAGCCAGACCCTCGAGCTCTACCTGCTGCTATGGTTTTGTATGTGAGGTGGGGGCGAGGGGAGAAAACGAGTCTTGGAACTGACTGGACAAGCTTCTCTGGACCACGAAATGGACTCCTCGTTGTCGTCGTCATCCACTTTTTTTTTTGTTTTTTTGGTTTTTGTTCCTCCACCCAGCCGCCCGATGAGGCGACGTCTGTGCATAAAGTAGGGGAGTGTGTGGACCCCCCCCCCCCCCCCCCCCCCCCCCAGTGGCTGCAGTACCACCCCCCCCTCCCTCGCTCCCACCCTCCCCGGTACGGTGGGACATGGACCTTTTCACTGTATCGCTCCCTCTTCTGACCTCTGGTGCACACGGCTGCTGTCTTCATCGCCACCCACACCTTGGCTCCGCCCCCCCCACCCCCCTCCCTGTCTCTGTCTTAACACCCCCCCTCCTCCCCACACACACACACACACACACACACACACACACACACACACACACATCCACCCCGGCCCGGCCCGGCCCGGCCCGGCCCGGCCTCCCACCACCGCTCCCTCGCAGCCGACCACGGCACACATGAGATTTCACTGATTTAAATCACACTACCAGTATTGAGTGTGGGCGCGTGCGTCTGTGCGTATGTGGCGTGAATGGACGTGTGTATTTGTATGCGCTGCCAACGTGTGCTGAAGGACGCCGACCCGGCGAACACATCGCCTCACCTTTGAATGGAGGCCATACTGCGCGGTTTTAAATTTAGGCGGGGGGGGGGGGGTCTTTTCGCTGTTCTCCAATAAAGTAGCTGCCAAATAAAGGCGTAAAATATCTCTTATGGTCTCCCCCACCTATTATCCGGTGTCCTCTTTCGATTCGACGCCCCTCCGTTTCGCTGTCCAAAAGACTTGAGGTACGCGGTCCCGAAACCGCTCGGCGGAGTCTTCAAAGCTAGCATTCCTAAAGCTGCTCTGCTCCTCGACATTGAACGGTACCCTCACGAGCTCTTCCTCTCTTCCTCCCCTCCGTGGCTGCGCGGAGAGCGAAGCTTGTTGCGCCGACGCCGAGATGGAGAAACCCTCCCTCTTCCCCGTGATCGCGCGATGCGTCCGTCAACTCCTCGTACAAAGAGAAACGCATTTCAGAGTGCGAGACGTGGCCCCTGCCGACGTCCCCCTGCGTCAGCCCGCTCGGATCCCTCCAGTCAGTCATCGTTTGCTGGTTTATTACAAGACACTTTGTCTCCTCGACTGTATTTTTGCATCTGCAGGGTTATGGCTGTGTGTGCGCGTGCGTGCGTGTGTGTGAGCGAGTGTGTCGTGTTCAGGAAAGGTCGGGGGGGGGGGGGGGGGGGGGCAGTTTCTTGTGCGAGAGTTTTGCTCTGAGGGTTATTTTTTTTGAAGAAATTCTATCAATGGAGCTATATTTATTTAAAAAAGAAAAACGTTTGATTGTGAAACCTGTTTCTGTCCTGGTGATATTTGAAGGCAAACGTTGAAAGAAAGGCGGACGATATGGGACCTTTTATGTCGCATCTTTCTCGAAGGGCCAGGGAAGGGGGGGCGGGGGGGGGCTGGATTTCCGTATTTTGTTCATGTTTTTGTTTTCTTTTTGTCCTGAGTGAGCGAGCGAGTCCTCCTCTCCTCTTCATCGCCCTCCCGGATTTTTCCCACAGGAACGCTGCACACACCGTCATTGTCACTAATATCTTCCATGTGAGAGGCGTCTGGGAGTGTAAAACTTGAATCCCCCCCTCCCCCCACCCACCCGCCCGCCCACCTTTACATGCATTCGGTAAATTTTATCATATGGGGGGGTGGTTGTACGAAATGAACTATTCACTGCTTTTTGTTTTTTTGTTTTTGTTATCGGAGACACGGCAGTCCAAGTTGAACAGTTCTGTGTCGAAAAACAAACCAACCAACCAACAACTTGATCCTCGATCGCCTTCCTTCCCTGTATTACCCTACAATGCACACCTGCTTATCGTGTCCTCTGTGTCTTAGGCGAGGAGGCCAGACACTTAGTAAGCATGTATTCCACAGACGTACATGCGACTCGTTGATTGTTTTTTTTGTTTTTGTTTGTATGTATGTGCGTGCGTGTGTGCGTGCGTGAACAGGTTTTTGAAAACACTGCACTAAGATTCGGCTCCCATGCTCGCGTTATTCGTCATCGACGGGTTCCTCGGAGGGGGAGGGGGAGGGTGGGGGTGTGATTTGGATTTTGGAGTGTACAGATTGTGTCTGAAATCTTTTTTTTTTTTTTTTTTTTTTTTCCTTGTTTTGTAAGAATATAAACATTAATCACCTAGAAATAAAGAGCTACAATATGTGAATGGAAGTTCAGTTCGGGGATAACTGACCGTTGCTTTTTCCAATGTAAAAAAATAAATAAAATAAAAATGAACCTCAGTTGGTGGGTGTCGGCTCGTGGAGTTTTCCAAGGAATGCCAAAACGCCTGTGTTCAGGTGTCAGACTTTGACACGCAAGGGGAGATGGAGTAATTTCTTTCTAAAATGTATTATTATATTTATTATTTATTACTGAGCCCGTTCCTGAAGTTGCAAGTCAATCTTTCGACAGCTTCTCACACTTGAATGACAAATTGTCATTGCCATCGTCCATTCATTACCAGTGTTGCTGGTGCATTTTTTTTTTTTCATTGTCAAAACACACGAGTTGTGAAAACAATCATTTTGCAGGCCTACGGATGTGTCTTTGGTTAATCTGATGAGCTCTACTCTGTGGGAACTTGACCCCCCCCCCCTTGGCTTTGTAATTTTCTCCACCACTTCGCACGTCTTTGTTAACGGTGAATGTCACAACGCGTCTTGTGTCATCTTAAAGGCCAGCTAGAGCGAAATATCATTTATGCCTCGGCTTGGCTGAATGAACCGGCAAAAGCATCGTTGCTTCCTCATTTAGACACATTTCAAATACTGAAATGGACGTTAAAAAACATGGTTGTGAAAAGGGCCTGTAAAATAGTATCTCGGGCATTTCTAAAGACGTCCAACAGCCTCTAGGGAACAATGATGAACGCTCCTTTCAAGCGTTCTAGCTCCCCCTTTTTCAATTTTATTACGCCCGTCTCTAAATCAGTCACTTGTGTCTTCTGGTCTGCCTTTTCTTCTCCGGGCTGTGTAACCAGTAGCAGATGCTCCCTGGTAACTTAAGCCTCTGTGTTGTGCCTCAGCAGTCACTGGATTCTCTCCCGTCTGCCTCTTCTTCTGCTCGTTCTTCTTCCCGGTCTCTCTGCCGAACCCGATGCCTTGTTGTGGCCGCCGCGGTGTCAAAGTTCACCTGCTGGGTCAAAGGTCAGAGCGCTTTGCCTCGGTCCCGAGGTCACGCATGGTCCAAAGAAGCCAACTCTGATGTGTTAATCTGGTCCCTAGGCCCTACACTTCATGCTGCTGTAGGTGTCCATGTGTGTTCAGTGTATCTATGTACAGTATAGCATGTATAGAAGGGCAAGAATAAATACAGATAAGGCTTTGCAGTGTTGTCCCAAGGTCATGTGGGGATAGGTTTTCTACGCTCACGTGTTTGACAGTGCTGAACCTTGCCCCATCCTTTCTTCAGACCGACCAGGTCCTTCCTACACCATATAATCACCTGTTACCGATGAGCGTGTTTAGGGAAACTTTCCTGTTTAGGCAACTTTCCCAGTCTAGTGGCCTCTGTTGCTGGCATTTAGGTCAGAATACTGATGATTTAAACCTGAACATTTAAACCTCAAACATTTAGTGTCTTAACATTTTTTGTAAATGGAGACGCAGAAAGGTTTTTCCACCATGCTAAAAAAAACGGATTCACCTGTATCACAGCTGTATAACTTTATGACTCTAAAAAAATATATCTACGGGTTGCTCTCAGGTTGGATATTTTTTCATGCAAGAAGAGTTTTGTGGTCATTAGATTGATAGATACAGGAAAGAGGCAAAAATGAAGGCAGCTCTATGTAAAATCGAGACGAATCGAATTGTTTAAGCCCATGGATACGTTATTAGAGCTGGTACTAATTATAGAAATCTCCCCCTGTAATATATATTTCCGTTTTGCTTTCTTATTTTATCTTTTTTCTTTTTTTTTTAAGTTTTAAATCTAACCTGATTCCTCCCACACGTTGGCGCCGCAGTACCACCTCCTGGCCACCTGGTGTCAGTGTTGCTTTACACCCCTTCTCTCTTGTTCTTCGTTGACAACACGGAAGTTTTGTAACGGCAGAGTTATGTAGACGGCGTCCAGACCTCTCTGTTCCAGCCAATGTTAGACTGTCACCTCTGTCGGACGGTGGGATGGTAAACCTAGGCCTGTCCAAAGTGAGCGATGCCGTGGCAGCAAAACATCCGGTGAGTGAGCTCCATGTCCACCAGGACTCGATGTCCAAATGGGAAGTGTGCTGGTCTGTGGAGGACACAGTCAGATGGAGGCTCTGTGATGTCCTGACAGACGGAGATCAAACAATGAATATGGCAACGCAAACTGTTGTTGTGGTTTTCAGGGTCTGGGGGGCTACGCTGCCTGTCAGTCTCATGCCTTCATGAAGGGAACTGGGACCTTTATACTGGGTAGGTGATGTTTATAATGTCTTCATCACGAGAGATCAGTCAGCCCTGATGTGTTTTTCATTTTTTCCACCCTCATTGAATCGGCTGATTTCATGGATTCTTTAACAATCTAAATCAATAAATCTTACATTTTCCAACCTCCGATGTTACTGAATTATACTTGCAGCAAATAGTATCTGAAGATGACTGTGTAAACAGGCTTCTATAACACATGCATAATTTTGCACACTAAAGCTCATGCATACATACAGGCATTCATAAAACTCATACACGTAAGAAGCAAGGCACATTTTCAACTGGAGGACGAAAACGTCTTTCTTAATGTCTTAAATCATTGTCCTCCTCTAGATGGAGCTGTAGCCTTTGCATAGTGCTCTGTTAGAGGTTGCATTCGCTTCATTGTTTCATTCTTAATTTTACAAATAGTGTTTTGATCCTTGGGTGAGCCTTTCAAGGTAAAAACAACTAAATGACTCATCAAACCTCATCCCGCACAGAGGCAGTTTAAGGTCTTACCTAGGAGCGATGAAGAGTCTCCATTCAGCCTAAACATGTGTATTTATGGACTGCGGATGGAAACCAGGGGGGTGTCAGGCAACACTGCTAATGCCTTTTCAAGAGGAGAATAAACCTACAGGCGGTTAAAACAAGTGGTGTAGATACCAAATATCTGCGTTCTTGCAGGTGTGGCCAGTTTATTCGGCGTTCAGAAGCTTCTCCAGAAGAGGCTTCCTTATCCGCTCCAGTGGAACGTGCTCATCTCAGTGGGTGAGGAACGATGATTACACTGAACGCACCTCGATGCGTTTAAATGCACTGGCAGCTGTTTGCTCGTTTGTCTTGTTCGTCTGACATCGTCTCCTCCTTATCCGTCAGTGGCGGCGTCGGTAGGGAGTTATGCGGTGACTCGCTGGGAAACGCAGAAATGCCAAGACCTCTGGATATTTCTAGAAACGGGCAAAGTCCCGGACAGATCGCCAGAGCAGGGTGAGAGCGCCTGGCCTCCTTCACTTAATCCCACTGTTCAGAAATACTGCAACAGAACATGTTTGAATAGCAGTTTTCAACACTTGTATCTGGTTTCAGTTATCTATTCTCAGTTGCCTATCTGTGTTTGTCTTTCAGTGCCTGAACCAGAAGTGTCAGGAGGACCCACAAAGACAAAATATGGTGACACTATGGAATAAACACGTCGTTTTACATTTTTGGATCTTCCCAGTGTAACAGAAAGCACGCGGTGGTGGAGATGTGTAAACAAGCTGAACGAGTATGCATTTAAACGAGGCGCAACCGTTTTTCCCTTCTTCATTTCTGCAGTGTACCACATGAATGAAATTTTTCTTTGGATTCAGAGTCTGGAGATTTGTCATTTCGTAACACTATTATCGTGCAGATAAACGGTCGAGTTTCACGAATCAGAGGTCAGGAATTAGTTTGGTTTTTTTTTTCAGGAGGAATCCCGCATTACGCCGGTAAGCCAGTGTTGTTATTCGGTTTGTTTGGCATGAATTAACGTTGCGCTGCCAGAGCTGGACACTAGCTGTCACTGCGTAGCTCATCGATGGCTCCAGTGATGGACCAATGTGATCGAAATTGCAAGTTCTTTATTTTTTAGCACGCCCTCCTTGGATTCAGGGAGAAAAACACTGAATCACTCTTGTGGATAAATGAAGTTTCTGAGCTGTTTAAAATAAAATGCTCAGGGCTGGAGTATAATCCACACAAAATCATTCACTGCTGCAGCTCTATAAGCCGCTGCATGTTCATCATCCGTCTGTGATGCTGTGACGAACCACACCATATCTTGAGGTGGAGTTGTATCAAATTGGCGTCTGCTAAGAACATGAATTTCATCAGGTTAGTTACTGATTTATGAGCACAGCCTGAGCAGAAGGATAGGAAAGTGCAAAGACATGAGATTTATTAACACAGCCCAAAATCTAATATTTAAAGGTTCAATGAATTTAAGGCTGGATTGCAGTGAATGTGAGATGATTAGATGTTTTCATCTTGAGTCTCAGTGGGTCATTTCTTTATCTACCTCAGCCCATTCAATAACAAGCGTAATGTTTTAATCAATGACAGCCTTATTCAGTTGTATTAACACATGGGAGGCTGCTCTGTTTTCAGTATTTGATAGTCATCAGGTGTGCACACACAACTGTTCAATATTCAGATGCAGTATTCAGCTCCGTATGTGGCATAGCGCATACTACTGATCCATCCATCCAATCCAATTTACCTTTGAACCTCAGTGCTGTCTTAAGGTTTTCAGTCTGACTGGGTTTTGAACCTGCAACCTCCCTGCTGTGAGACTTTGCCTGGCCATTCAGATAGTAATGTAATATACTGTATGCATTTAAATAGTTCAGATCCCAAGATCAACATTTGCTCTTTGGAATAAATGTGTATCTGGCTAACATTTTTTGGACGTGGGGTCATTTTGTGGTGGTCAGCATATCCGCTGAAAACATTCAGCGTTTTCTCCAAAAGTTGCACTGTCACACTAAGTTGTCCAGTTGAGCTAGTTTGTACAATAAGGTGTTAGTAGCATTAAGTCTGCTCCGTGCAGCGCAGGCCAGTGAAACAATAGGGTCTTTCAAACATGCATTAACACCTCGAGTGAATGAGGTGACCAAAGTCCAGGCTTTTGATTTACCGAGATCGAGCCACGGCAAATCCACTGATTCTGAGAGCTGCAAACACGAGCTCGCACTGCTGCAGATGTGAGCTCGTTTTTCAATTTTACAGCGTTTGTAGAGGAGAATAAATCACACGTCTGGATTGCAGCTTCTCATAATAAAAGCAAATTGGAACAAGAGGGAAAATTTGGCTTTGGTTTAATCTGAGTCCACCCCCACTCTCCCTCTCGGATGCTCTCGCTCTTGTCCTCCCACTGTAATTCAAATCTGATTCAACACCTACAGAATTTTTCTCCTTCCCAAAAGGAAAAAAAAAGAAAGAAAAAGAAAATGAGGCTTCATGAATTGAATGAGCTCTCAGACACTTTGTCACATGCACGGTGATGCTGCTGAAAGGGAAAGACTCGAGAGAACCAGAGAGCAAAGCGAACGTAACAAGGGGGATAAGACTGCGTGTGTGTGCGTGTGTGATTCACTCCAGGACTGGAGCCGGAGATCCGCGCTCATCCGATAACTAAAGCAAACAGTGGTATGGACCGGCCTGTTGGCACGTTTGCCAACCGCATAGGCCGGCCCGAGGAGTGCGTGTATTTGTTGCCATTTAGTGCAGCTGCAGTGCATGTGCGTGACACCATGACGAACGAGAGCTGAGCAGAGCAGGAGCGAGAGCTCACTTGTCCGAGACCCTGTGAGTCGGGTGATCACACCGAGCCCGAGCTGCAATACGACTGTGTGTGTGTGTTGTGTGTGTGTTAGGGTCAGGGCTCTTTCACTTTCTGCCTTTCTTTAGTTATGTAACTTTCAAGTATGACATGCAAGTCCACAAAAGCCCCGAACCGGCAGCCCTTTTTTACTGGCTTCGTATCCCAGAAAAACAAACCGTTATTGATTTAAAATCCCTGCTCTGAAACTCAGCTATCGAACGCCAGATCTATGTGGCTTCTTTCTGTAGCCCTGGGCCAGAATCCATCCCCACAAATTAATGTGTTAACAAGAACAACTGGTGTGCGATTGACTGTCACGAGGGGATTTATCGATTGTTTTGCCCTTTGTTGCGGCCTGCTCTCCTAATGAAGAAAAACATGCAGTGCGGTTGAGAAACACAACGGAGGAAGGATGCGAGTCAGGATCTCGCCAGGCAGGTAAAATGGCAGCACGTGTCAGGCAGTCAGTAAATTACAAGGAATCCTTTGTGACAGGGTGACAGTATCTTCAATGGTAATCACTGCTTCGGCTTTTGTGAGGGATGGGAGCTCAAGTCCGGGCAGGCTGGGGATAAACACGAACCTCTGTCGAGGCTGGGAGACTGCCTGACTCATCCGTGAAGATACAAGTGTCCCTGAAATGCCAGAAACTGTGTGAAAGTTGGTTCCAAGTTGCGCAGCTTTCCAGCCTGACAGAGGGCAAACCGTTCATTACGCAACGTGAAAGCCCTCAGTGCTTTTGAGTGAGGAAGAATTGCAGCTAGTGCTTTGCGTGGATAGGATTTTTTGTTGTTTTCACTGTCACTGGTATGAGAATTAGAAGGTCCATTATGTTAAGTGGAGGTAAACAAAATAATGATTTGTAAACTGATGATTCGAGTACAAAATAGGTTGTTAGAGTTAGGATAGATTGTCAGGATTACATGCTGTTTAGATTATGTGAATATTTATATGACACAATTTATATGACACTATGGACAGTATGTAGCATAATTGTATGATTTAACATTTTATGTCATGCATGTCGATCAAACTATACACGTGACAATGAGTAGTTGATCAGAAGAAATACCATGAAGGTACAATGATAATGGAAGAATGGATAGATTGTGTTGATGGTTGAATGAATTGGTCTATAGTCGGTCTATAGTTGTGTTTGGGGTTAATTTGATAACATATCTTCTGTGGGAACCTTATCACTTTATCTATGTGTCATAGCACACAAAATCCAGTATGCTGAACCTTCCTCCGTGAGCTTGGAGGAAAAGGCTTTGTTGAACAATGACAGCCTATTTTCAGTCTAAGATCACAAGACACTGTTGGGTTCAAAGCAGGTAAGATAACAGATTGATTGATGTTGTTGAGCTAAATCTCTGAGAATCATGCAAAGGGCAGTATAATTGTCCATGGATCAGAAGGTTTGTGGCTTAATCCCAGCACACTGCGTCACCATCATGTGAGTAGGTGAATGTGGAAAATTGAAGTTAGTAGAACAGTTGGAAAATTGTTTCATTCAGACAAATGGCAAAGTCCCTCACGTGCCAACAAAAGCGATTTATGAGGCATTTAAATAGCATGTAAAATGTGTGATCACAGTAATAACATACTCCATAAACAATGCAGCTTCGCCGTGGAGTGAAAGTTTTCAGTTTGTGTCGTGACACTGAACAGGCAAACTGAGCGCGGAGCAGCGGAGTTGTAGTTGACACAGCTCTTTCCTATTATCCAGAGGAGGGGATAGGATCATATGCGGGGCTTTATGAATAACGTCCCAGCCAGCATTGGTAATAACAAAAGCGCAACTCAAACTGGAGCCCAGCTCGGGCCTGCTCCAATGAGAGCTGAGCTCGTGCACGCCGCAGCCAATGGCTGGTGCCGGAGCGCTCGCGCACAGCCGTTTGAAGGGCGGACCTCGGCAGAAAAAAGAAAGTATGGATCAGAAGCAGCGGAGCTTCGCTGGAAGAGGTGGCCCTGGAGACTACGTTCATATACGATACAAACAAGTATAATCATTTACGTATTTTTATTTTTTTGTTATAAGCTGGAGTTGTTTTTAGCTCGTCTGTATGAACAACCGCGTGTTTGTATAAAGTTGGCCAAGTTGAGTTTGAGTGAGGGTAATCGGCTCATACATGGCTTTGATAGCGACTGACCAGGGCTGCAAACTGAACGGAACCTACGGCAGAGTTGGGCCGAGGAGAGCGGCGTTCCAGAGCAAAGAGGACGGTTTCAAAACTGTCAAGATGCAGCCCAAAGACAACGAGTATTCAACAGATGGCTTGCCCAAAGCTTTCCTGCACAGCCTGAGGACCCTGTTTGACATCCTGGACGATGCGGGACGGGGGTACGTCCACATATCGGAGATCGAGAGTCGCTGGCAGGGGGCTGACACCCGGGAGCTGCCCGGCGGGGTGCTGAGCTGCCTGCGGCGGGTCACCCCTCCGCACGGCTGCCTCACCTTCGAGAGGTTCGTGGCCGGGCTGCGGTACTCCATGCTGAACCCGGAGAACTCCCACTTCAAAGCCCAGGCCGCCGTGCACCCCCAGAAACAGCCGCAGAAGCCCGCGCCGCTGTCCGCGTGCAGCGGCGCGGGGACCCGCGTGGAGAACAAGGTCCGTCCGCTGGGCCCGAGCAACGGCACCAACACCGGCCAGCACCGGGCGTCCTCCCTGCAGGCCCGCACCCGCTCCGAGGAGCCGGGACCCGGCTACACGGGCTACGGCTCCGGGTTCGAGAGGTCCGGCCGGAGCCTGGAGCGGGGCTCGGCCGCTCCGGGAGGAGGGTGCTACCGGGCCGAACCGGGTCACGTCAACGCCTCCAACAGCAAGCCGGTGGTCCACCCCCAGCAGAGCCGGGTCCGGTCCATAGAGTCCCTGGCCCTGGAGTCTCCACAGCTCCAACAGCCAACCAGTGAGTAAACCAGTCTGTGAGTGTTTGAGGACATGTCATTGAGGTCATCAAGTGTTTGCTTATTTATTGCCTGCACACATAATCATGTGTGCTGATACTTTTTTCCCCCCAACATAGGTCCACTGTAGTTTTTGCACAGTTTGCTTCCTCTTTCTTTGATGTGTTTAATCAACTGAATGGATGGAAAATCCCTGAGGAATAAGCAAAGTATCCATCCATGTCAATTGTTATCTGTGCATATTTCTATGAACAGTCTTTTTTATCTGTATATGTTCCCTTCAATGCCAAAGTTGTGTATCCCCCCCCCCCAAAAGCATCCTCACATGTAACTCTGGTATATATTTCCTATATCCATCCATTCATATAAACAGAAACGTTAACCACACATCAATACAGACCCTACACACGCCTTACCACATTGCGTTTTGTGAAATTTTGTGAATTTTGTGACATCCGAATCAGCATGTCTGAGAAGCTGAAAGACTTCATCACCGTACGACAACACGCTTGTCGTACAGCTACTGTTGTCGCTTTCAGATTTCACAGCTGTCGTTCAAACTTTCCACGCTCCGTCGACCTGCGGAGGGATTTCACATCTCAGTTATTCGAAACAACCTCAAAATCTTATCCGGTCGCCAGAACATGTGCACAGGAGATTTATAAGCGTTTATAAACACTCCCTCCGCGAATACCTCCGCAATCACAGATCACTTAACACTGACCACCCCCCACGCCCACCCTTAAGCAAAGAATGCCATGCACGCATAGCTGACTCGATGTGTCCACCGCAGCCTCTGGCAGCTTCGATCTCATATTCCGATTGAATTGGGTGCAGTGATCCATGCCATCCTCCACGCAGAGTGCCCGTCACCCTTACGAAGGTACAGACGGGCGCTGTGAGCAGAGGCCCGGGGGGAGGAGAGGGGGGGGGGGGGTTGTTTTCCTGAGGGTTTGATAAAACCCTTCTCGGGTATCGGTGTTATGTCACCACTTAAACAGGCGCCGTTTCAGGACCAGCGCCTCGCTGAATAATTACCGTCGTTAACCACGGGTCAGGTCAGAGGTCGCGTCCGAAATTGCTGCACAAATTTGTTTTTCTCCGGAGCTGGCCCTCGTGGAGAGGAGGGTGGAGAGGAGGGGGCTCCGCTAAACACCGCCTGTTTGCATGCCTGTTATCGTGTTTGTACAGTAGTTACGGGCCCTTACAGACACACTTGTGCTAACTCACTCCTGTTGTTAACATGCTCTTTCTCTCTCTCCATCTCTCTCTCTCTCTCTCTGGGTCTCTCTCACTCACACGCACAAATTCAACTCAAGTCTGTTCGAGTTTGCCTGATCTCTGTGCAGCCAGGCCTGTCTGGAGCTATAAGAGTGATACTCTCTCCTCAGAGCCCTCTGGGCTCTTTGGTGCTCAAACCACTCTCACTTTGCAGTGTCTTCAGATAGATGGTTGGATAGATACATAGATAGGTGGATGGACGGGTGGGTAGATAGATAGATGATGGACACACTCAAGGTATCCTCATTATCCCAGAGGGAACAGGTAATAAATGCGAGGTAATTTGTAATTAATAATATACGAAATCACGATCAAGCAGATCTCTATCTGTCCACTTTTGTTTGTGACGAAGAGGAGACATTTTAATGCTACAAGCTTCCCTTAAGTTCCTGGTTGTCGGACTGTGATGTGGAGGAATTTGACTGGCCTGAGCGGACTCCTGACCTCAGACTCATCCAACACCTCCAGGATGAGCTGCTGGACGGCCCAGCATCCACTGCCTGTGTTGCCAAACGGGAGCAGACATTTACTTAATGCTTCCCCACGGCATGTGAGCTATCTCCGCTCATAGTTCGGGAGATCTTGAGAGTGTTACGTCATCCTCCTTTTGGGTTTGGTTGTCCGTATACTTCTGGCCACGTAATTCAGACAGACAGACCACCAAATGAGCGTGCTGTAATCTCTCACATGAAGCCAAACCCGGCTGGATTAGGCCAGATTACATCGGACAGGCCCGGGGCTCACTGAGATATGGCAATGGTGAAATCCTCCTCTGGAGATCTCTACAAACTCTGACCACTCTCTCTCCCTCCCTCTCTTTCTCTGTCTGTCTGTCTCAAGCAAGTATCTGAAATCACCCACTCGTTCACCACCCCCAACTTCACTATCTAAGGAATCACTGTTGCCTCAATGAAATAAGACAAATCAATGCAAATGAAGTTCATACGTGCATTTTTGTAAGACTTCTGTATCACGATGAGCGTATTTTCCCACATTCGTTAAGACAAAGTGCCTATCGTTTTCTATTCTTGACATTTTAAAGTGTTTTAAGATCTCCATTTACCCCCAAAGGGAAATTATTGCATTTTTATTATTCAAGTATTTACTATTATAAACTTGATATAAACTGAATATAACGACAGCATGTCAGTCGCATTCATCTACTCTCCCCATAAACCCATAAACACTATGATAGGTTTGTCCTCTCTCATCCACTCTCTTTCTGCCAGATGGTATATGTTGCTTCAACGACCATCTTTCAAAGACGGACTAGGCGAGTATAACCATGATATAGAGTATAATAATTCTCACTATACCGAGGACAACACTTCTGTCCTCACCATAAAGTCCCATATATCGTAGTAACACAGTGAGTAGGGAGTGATTCTGGACACAGCTTCAGACTGAGGTCTTTCATCTACGGTCGAGTCCGGAGGTGTTTCTCTGAAGAACGTCGCCATACGGTGGTCGCCGCTCGCATGTATCACATGATGCGGAGCAGATGCTCGCCTGTCACCGGAGCAGGGACGTTCACATTTCCAGCCCCGCACCCCAGAGCTCTCTGCCTCTCTTTGTGATGTTTTCTGCATGACATCGTCTCTCAAAGTCACACTTTGCTCTGTAAATCCTGATTATTCTAGTATGATACAGACGGTGTTTACAGAGCACATCCAGTGCGAACCCTGGTCGGGTTGTTTCTGTGGCCCTCGAGTGATTCCCGGGTTCCTGAGATGTTTCAGCTGCTCAGATTTTTCGCATTTTTCTCTGGTACTCATTTCGGTTCCTTCGCAACTTCAGATATCAAAAAACGATCGTCTGCAAAGTAAACAGTGGTTAACGAGTTCCCACACGTCCTGGAAAAATTCCTAAACGTGTACGGCATTGTTTCACAGCTCAAGTAGCCATAGGCCGCACTCCTTCTTAATTTAAGAAGAGATTTCCGGAGGTGGAGAAGTCCTGGTTTCAAATCGAGAGTGGGAGCGCCGTTTCATGAAGTCCGTCTTAAATCTGTGAATTCGTCACTCTGTGTTGACTTTACCCTACATTCAGCGATAAAAAACATAGGAAAAAAGACGTTTGCAGAGCACAGCCCCCTCATGTGGTTTACTCTGTCCAGCCAAAGGCATTACTGGGTCAAAATCTCCGTTTTTCTGGAGATTTCCTGGATGCCTTCGTCCGTCTGCAGCTGTGGAGAGGTTAGCTGTCGGTGAGGAGTGTTGAACACGCACCGGAGATGATTCGGTTTGTCTCCGAGTGGCTTGGGGATCAGGATCATTCTTGTTTGTCATGTGTGATATACACGCTGTTACATTCCTACTGTTAAACCGCTCCCTCTGATCTGTCTGTGTGTCTGTGTGTGTGTGTGTGTGTGTGTGTGTGTGTGTGTGTGTGTGTGTGTGTTTTCTCCAAGAGGAGTGCATTCCTCACGACAACTCCGAGCAGACATTGATTCAGCCTGTCTGTTTCGCATGGCTCTAGGTGTCGGGAAAACAGGTTTACCCAGATCTCAGAGCGAATCCGCGACTGGATTTACTGGTGGATCCAGGCGGCACGGGCGGAGCCGGGACGAGCAGAGGCGGCACACCATCACCAATGGAGTAGATTATGGAATGGTTGGTACACGCACACACACACACAGTTTCCATCCATCCACTATCTCACAAGCTTTGTACCTCAAAGGTGTCACAGGGGTCGATGGAGTCTATCCCAGCACACATTTAGGTGAAGACAGAGAACACACACCATCTCCTCTCACTCTCTGTCTCTCATCACTTACTTGACCATGCAAACTCCACGCATATGGGCCCTCGATCTGACTGGGAGTCGAACCCAAAACCTTCTTGCTGTTGGGGAAACCACTGAGTCACTATGTGGCCCAGTTTCAAAACAGTGTCCGATGACGAGTGCAATATGTTTTTTTCTATTAAAAACAATTTTTGAGGTTTACGGGTCATAAATGGAGTTAAACAAATCTGAGTTGATAAAAAGATGAAACAGAACCTAAGCTTGTAGTCATCTACTGTAAAATACGCCCCTGTTTAAGTGAGACATTTGGATGGTAGCTGTTGGAGTCAATAGATGGACCAGATTATGGATCCATCCTCTTTCCTCTATTACTTGGGACCCACCAAGCCATAGGCTCACAGCAAGAAGATCCCAGGTCTGTGTAGAGTTCATCCTCTGTTTTCCCTGAGTGCTCCAAAGGTGTGAGAGTGAATGGTAAGTGTATGTGGCCTGTGATGGAGATGCTCACTCACTATATTCCACTCATCACTAAGGTACAATCAGGTCAAATAACAGAGGAATGACACAGTTTTTCACTAATAAATAAAGGGATCACGGTCTACATTGCTGATCCACCCTGTGTCTGTTCAAATACCTGCGCCACACCCAGCTGTCTCACACCGGTTGTAGTCTAATCCCTCGCCTTTATGAAATCAGATCCTGTCAAAACAGATCCAGGCGACTGAATCACCCCTCACATCATCGGTCAGGCCGTTCTGTTCCAATAGATCCGGTCCTCGCGGCCCGATAAAGAGGCCCGACACACACCTGGGTGCAGTGTGTTCAGAGGTCCCCTGCTGGGAGCACACCTGCGGAGGACCCCCCCCTCCTCCTCCCTCCTCCTCCCTCCTCCTCCCTCCTCCTCCATCTGTAGTTTATTTAACAGCCTGCTGCTCCCAGCACATCACAGCTCTCTGCTGTGTGCCGGACACCCGCAGCTCTCAGTTGGAGAGGTTTTTTTTTCTTTCTTTTAGCCTCTCTGGGAACTTTCTTGTACTTTTGTGTTGCATCAGGTGTCAGAAAGCTCCACTGTTCCTCAATCGTGGGGCCTTGTAGTTAATAATCTCTCACGTCTTCACCATTGTGTTTGTCTTCGGGACCTTGGGCATAACCTGCATTATCATAAATGACAGGGTGAGGCGTGGCTGCAAAGGATGCGGCTCCTCTTATAGCTTCTCCTCTTTGACTTATGGTCGATAGCACGGGCTTTTCAGCCTTGGTCAAACAAGGAAAATAGTGGATGTTTGTCTTGTATAGTGGTAAAAGCTCTGGAGGATGACAGCTGCAGTCATGAAGGGTTGCAGAGAATGTGATGATTACAGTCTGATTAGATAAAACAGGGGAGGAGAAGTTTGTTCTAGTTAAAGGGATCTTTGATTGAACGAGACCGACATAGAATCTATGGAACGCTGGTTTAATCACATAGTGCCTCAGATGCTGTTTTGCAGCCCTTTAACACTCCTGTTCCTGGTTTGGGAATATTACGGTCTGTTTCCGCACAGATCTGGCGTCCTTTGGGTTTATCTGGAGTTTAGTGACCTTTTAGCCAAACCACCTGGAGCAGTACAACTCTGGAGGGCTTGTTTACTCATTGGAGCCAGAACCAGGGGAGGAACCAGGAGCGCCTTCGCTGATATCTCTCTGGAAAATTCCCCAAACCGCTGCCACCCAGTCCTGTCCACCGACTCACGCGGTGTACACGGAGCTGGGTGTACCTCTCGACCCAGGTTTGCCCTTTTTTTTTTCCTTTTTTTAACTTTTCAACATCCCAAGTGAACACACGAGCGCGGACGTGATGGTGTTTTTGGACCCGCCGGACATCTTTGGCCGGGGACAGGCTGTCGCAGCCAAGGAAAACACAGTTCTTCATTCCTGCTCCCCTCGAGAAAGTAAACTCCGGGAGAGTTCTTGGAAAGTGGGGGGAAAGAAAAGCTCTTGCAGCGCAGGCTCTTCTCCATTTCTCTCTCTACTGGCCCCCAGCATTCCCCTCCCTCCCTCCCCTTCCCTTCCCCTGCCCTCCCCTCTCCTCCGCCCGCTGCCTCCCCCTCTCTCTGCCCCTCCCACCCTCCAGCCCCGCTGCTCATGCCTCCCTTCACTCCGCGTCTCTCCCCCTGCCTCACCATTTCTCTCCGGCTCTCTCCTCCTCTCCCTCTTTCTCTCCCGTCTGTGTCGCCGTCCTTCGTCTCTTCCTTGTACCCCCCCCCGCCCTCTCTCGGCCTCCCGTGTCTGCAGAGGCCGAGTGACCGACTCCCCTCCTTCTCCCTCCCTCCCTGCCCCTCCTCTTCCTCCTCCTCCTCCTGCCACCCCCCCCCCCCACTCTCCCCTGTGGCCCTCCCACCCAGGCCGACTCACTGCCCTGATGGTAGTGAGCCGGGTCGGGCCCAGGGGCCTGCTAGAAGTAGAGGAGTCGCTGGGCCGGCCCGGCCCAGCCTGGACAGCTGTGTGGGCTGCCTACACCACCGTCTTCATCCCCCTCAGCAGCAGCCTGTACAGCAGCAAGGCCCTGCACTTCTTCCTCTGGGTGAGTAGCAGGCAGAGGAGCAAAGCCAGGGATGGTGCTGGGGGACGTAGGAAATTAGAGACGTGCCCTCTAATGGGTTTATTAAAGGATTGGCGCATGTGGACCATGTTGATTAGGGCTTGTTTGAAGCCTCTGGGACTCTTGAACTTGAGCCGAGATGTTGATTTATAGATCTGCCAGGAACTAGAGCAAAGCTTTGTGTTCTGTGCTGAGAGAAAGATTGCAATAATCTGCTTTTTATTTGCATTTCTGGAACTTTTTGGGTTATTTTTTATGAAAGAGGAATGGATTGCCTGTAAACCTGACTGACTTCGCTGTCAGGCTCCAGGGTCTTTTTCATCGTGTCGGGAGGAATCGATCGGTTCGATTGACATTTTGAGTCATCGATCCAGCAGACACGCCACTGGCGGGCTGGTTCCCGTCCTTCTGAACGTCCTTACATCTTGTTTTTCATTACACGCATCACAATTGGCTCGACAGCAGCTTGTTTCTGGGGTTTTTGCATGTCTGTTTTGAGTCAGAGCTTCATTGTAACTTTTTTTTGTGGTGCTTTATAGGTGCCGTGTCAATGGCCGTGTTGTGTTGTTCTTTGTGTTTGTAGCTAAATCACCTGTTGTGTTTTTGTCCCGTTAGGTGTGTTTGTGCAGGCTCAAACATAAGCTCACAGACTTATAGCGCACTTTCTGCTCTACGCCCCTCTCTGTGTGCATTTCCTCCCCGGTGCCTCTTTTTGTCCAGCCCGAGGGGTCGGTCTGGGAGCAACTCTCCCTGGAAGGAGCGCAAACACATTGAACAGGCTCGGACCCTTAAATGCTACGTCCCTGGCGTTAACACACGTCCGAGCCCGGCTCTGTGGCGGCGTTTTAAACAGCGATGAGCGGTGGCCAGAGGAATGCGCCGCTACCCCGGGGGACGGAGGGATGGAGCCACGGGCTGGATAGAAAGATGACACACCAGGTGGCTGAATGCCAGCAATGAGGCCTGCACTGTGGCTGCATGGACAGCCTGGTCAGCACAACTCAATGCAGCCTTGCTGGGGTGCACACACACACACACATCTCTCTCTCTTTCACACACACACACACACACACAGGCGCAGCCATAGCTGAAGTGGCTGTTTACCCCATTCTTAGGTCGCTGCGCGGTTGCCATGGCGCCGGGCCTGATTGCTCCTCTAAACATTGTTCAGGATGGGAGAGAAGTCGGGCACAATTGCCGTGGCGCCATTGTTTGCCTCGCCACAAAGGAGGTGAAAAGATGGGAGTCTGGTCCTCCACCACTACCACCACCACCACCAGGCAGGCAGCCCCTGACCCACTCATTAGGTCTCATCTTGGCAGACGTTTTACAGCTCCCTCATGGGAAATATGAAAATGAAATGTTTGCTCTCCATGGGGTCTTTATGCCAGATCCGAGCCAGAAGTGGCTTCGCCGGGGGTTGGTTTTTGTCTTTTCCTAATCCCATTTTCCTCTTTCCTCTCCCCCTCCTCTCGCCGCTCCTCTCCCTCTCCCCCTCGTCTTTTCGCTCTCGCAGCTGAAGCAGATGAAAGAGCTGGAGCAGGAGAAGGACTCGCTGCTGGCTGGCCTGGAAGTGGTGGAGCGGGCCCGCGACTGGTACCAGGGCCAAATCCACAATGTCACCGAGAAACAGCGGCAGGTCGGCCAGAGCTCCCACTGCACGGTCAGTTCACACACTGGAGAGGGGGAAAGGTTTGGTCCAAAAGTAGCAAAAAGGCTATTTCTCATTGCGTTGAGACGATTCATCCACCTCAGTTAGTTCCTCTCAATGCAGAAGAGCAGTATCTCTACTTTGAGCCATTCCCGCGATGTCTGAGCCTCCATTTAAGGCTCATTTCAGAATGCTTGTTCTCATAGTCTTGTTCTTTTGGTCGCTGACCCCAGCTCACGACCATCTGTGAGGGTCAGAACGTAGACAGAATGATAAACTGAGAGCTTCAACTAGTGGTTTAGATCAGACACTCGAAGCCCTCAACATAGGAGAGAGGCTGCTCCATGGAGGACCGCATCATCTGCAAGGAAGAAATGACAGATGACAAAGATGAGACGAGAGGAGATGGAACGCCAAGGCCACGAAATTCTGACCATAAAACCAAAATCTGATTCGCTGCTGTCAAAGTTGACTAAACTCTGACCCCACAAAGTAAAACACAAGTCACTGTTCATACCGCGTGGGCATTTTTCGCCCGATTCTGCGCTAACTTCGCTCCTCCTCTGCATGAAATCGGTGTTTTCACACCAATTGTCTCCCTGTGCTCTCGCCCCTCTCAGGATTTCTTCACAGAGGCTAATCAGAGTCGCATGAATGTTCTCATACCCAAACTGCAAGAAGTCAACCGCTGCCTTAACGACCTGATTTCCTGCACAGGGATGGTGAGTGCTGCCGGCCCCGCAGCGTGCACAACAGTCTGTTTGTGTCTACTGGAACAAGTGCATATAGAAGCCGCATGATGATGTGATGAGAGCAAGAAATTTGGTCATTAAAACGAAAGAGTTCGACATGACGTCGCATGAAGACCACCAAAAATAGCCCAGAGTCAGCCTGCTCCTCAACATTCATCTGTAATTGTGTTACATGCGAGGTGATTCTCATGACTGCCAGTTTTTATCAGACGGCCTATTCACAATTTTAGGGCTAATTAGGGAGGATTGGATTATAGGAGGAGGATTTCTAGGCATCCCGGTGGCACTGGCCCCGGGGACGGTGGAATCAGTGGGTCCGTTGTGGCGTCATGATGTGCACTCGGCTGCCTCCACCAAACACCATCCTGAGCTCCACAAACCTGGAAGACTGTTCTCAGTTGTGCCTGGGCTTTGAGGCATCTCAGGGGCGTTTGTGCAGAAACCAGTGTTCCATAGCTTCTATGTGAACGCCAGAGAACGTCCGTCCCGGGTCCTCCTTTAACCGCGCCGTCTCTTTGATCCCCGGCAGTCGTTTCCCCCCGGCTCGGTGCCTCTGACCAACCCGCAGCCTCCAGGCCCCGCCCCCCCACAAGCCATCCAGAGACTAAAGGACCAGAACCGGCTGCTCACACAGGTTCAGCACAGTCCGCAGTAGACGAGTAGACGATGATTTTCGCTCGGTCCGGGTATTAACCGTCTCTCTCTGCCCCCCCCCCCCGTTTTTTTCCCCTGCCCCTCTGCGCAGGAGGTGACGGAGAAGAGCGAGCGGATCGCCCAGCTGGAGCAGGAGAAGTCGGCCTTGATAAAGCAGCTTTTCGAGGCGCGGGCCCGCAGCGTGCAGGACACCAGCACCATGGACTCCACCTTCATCTGAGGACGGAGGAGGAGCAAAAAAAAAACAAAACGAGAAACAGAAACTAACTAACACTCCAGCCAACAGCTCACCATCCGCAGGAATCAGCGGGAACGCTGCTCTGGAGCCCGGCTTCCATAAGACTGTTGTTTACCCACACCTGTAGCAGTGACGCACCTTCTAGCCATGACACGACTGCAGCAGCATGTGACCCACACACTCCTACCCCCCGACACGCACACACACACACACACACACACACACACACACACACACACACACACACACACGCACACACACACACTCTCAGAGTCCAGGGACTCTTTTTTTTTTACTCGCTGCCTTCACGTTTCCCGCACGACCACTCGTAAGACTGAAAGAAACCGCTGGGGTCTCCTGAGATCCCCCCCCACTCCCCCTCAACTCACTCCCTTTTTTTCCTTGCAACATCTGCAAGACGCCCCGCTCCACCCCCGCTCCACCCCCGCTCCACCCCCGCTCCACCGCTCCCTAAAGGCTGTTTACCTCCGCCGCTTGTCTGCGCCGAGCAGGCAGGCGGAGACGAGATGAACTCGGTCGGTGGTCCGAAAAAGAAACAAAGCGGAGGCGGTTTGTTTTTGGAATGAAATGCCATTTTTCGTACAGTTTATCGGGACGATGTGATATGAAAAGCGGGACGGCCTGCCGTGGCCTATCGACTTTAGATTTGGTGCTCTCATCTAAATGATATACTTCGATTTCCTTTGTTTTTTTTTATGTAAATGATCACTCGCGTTCGCCCGGCATTTGGCTTTCCGGGGTCTTTTTTTTTTTTTACTATCAAACGCAGAGCGAGAGGAACTCGCCGAAAAAACGAGCAGTCATTACGTCGTAGTAGTGCGTATCATGTGCGGAAGTGTTCCGTTTGGTTTTTTTTGAAGATTGGGAAAGGACAGCCTGCAAGCCATCGAGAGGTAGGGGCGAGAGAGAGACGGGCGAGAGAAGCTGGGAAGTTTGCACGTAGGAGCGGGACGTAGACGGCGGGGACAGGCCGGGGCCCTCGGGCTCCCGGGCCGGGGCCCGGGGGCCCACGGCGCCATGTCTCGTCGGACCACGAGCGAGCGAACGAACTCGGGCATCGTCCTCTGGCTACCCGTAGCGCTGCTGCAGCTCCTCGTACGTCTTTCACTTTTTTTGTTTTGTTGCTGCAAATCCTTTGCACGGGTCGTTTTCAGCTCACATGTATTTATCCCGTTTGGAGATTAGCACAGATGTAATTAAATAAACGAAAAAAAAAGGAAAAGGAAAAAAAAAAAGTCCCTGTAAGTGTCTTTACCAAGGTTGGCTTTAGACTAAAACAGCCATCCACAAGTTTACATGAGAGCTATTTAGTTAGTGGGTGGCGGTAGGAAGGAAATCAGTGTAGTTTTATGATAGTGGATCCGTACGGTACTGCTGGGATGGCCGCACTTAACATTTTGTCGATATTGTCCGTTTCCCACTCGTTTGATTGTAATTGTTTCTTGCTGCTCGAAACCGCATTATGTGTGAGTGAAACTCTTTTCCCTCTGCTTTCTGTCGAGAGTACTCCGACGAGACTTGAGATGAAATGTAAAAGGTAATAAATACAACCAAAACACCTGACGACTCTGCTTTTGTGTCTTCTTTGCAGTATTGTTTCCTCATGATCTCCAGCCAGAAAAGACGTGAATATATGTGTGTGTGTGTGTGTGTGTGTGTGTGTGTAGGGCACCTCGAATGAAAAAACATGTTCATGTGAAAGCTGTACAGCAAGTCAGCAAGAACAGATTTCATACATTTTTTTATAATTTCTTGATAAAAGGATTGTAATATAGCATCTAATTCATATGCGATGAAAACAATGTCTTCATAGCTTCTATGTTAACACCAGATAAACAAGCATAAACACTCAATCTGACCATTCCAGGTCATGTTTAGGTATAAAACAGATAAAAGCTTAATAGAATGTACATTACAGAAGTTATTTTGGTTATTTTCAGTCTATTTGATATGTCCCTTGGACTCTCAGCTCATTTTGATCGAGCTGTTATAATAGAAGATAACTCAAATTTCTCCAGCGCGAAGAACGGGCAGATTTTTGTGGTTGGTCGGTCCTGCTTAGTTCTGTGATGATCCCCTGTCATGAATTAAGTCATGTCCCTGGATAACGAGGACGATCTGATGTAACCCCTGCACCACATTTGCACTTGGTGCTCAGATGTGATTAGCTCAGCTTTTGTTTTTAATGAGGAGGGTACACGTCTAGGAAAAGAGTGGACCCTCAGCGGAGTGAATCACGGCCCGCCGATCCTCTCTGGCCCTGCCTTTGCTCCGCTTTAGCTTCGCTGTGCGGAACAAATAGGTTTGACCCCCCCTCCCACTGTATCTGCCGAAGAAGGACGTCTTCTGAAGGAGTCTGCAACTGGAGGGGGAACTGGTATTAGATTGGTAGCACTCTATAATACCTCCTCCTTATTAAGCCTTTATGAAGCATTATTAAACACCTTTGTTTGTTGTTAACCCTTAATTATTTCTCATCTATAAATGATTAACTGATGAGAAATGATTAGAGTTTACTGATTAACAAATGTGTTAACTAATGCTTAATAAATGCTCAATAAGGAGGAGTTATTATAAAGTGTTACCAAAAGATTGAATTAAGGCTGAATATGTGAAGGGCAACATCACCATGTTCTCATCGATACATATACTTTGGATGATTGAATGGAAGTCAAAAACAGGTGAATCTGAACATATGAAGAATGCAATGCAGGGTTGCCAGATTAGTATGATAGGGCGCCAGATGTGTGCAGAAAAAGATGGTAACAGTCTCAGATCTTAAAATAGGATTGTTGAAGTGCTTATAAAGAGCATTTGCGGTATTTCTGATGAAACCAGTGTTCCATAGTTTCCATGTTAGCACCAGGAAACAAGGACAAATGGTCCATTCAAGGTGACCTTTAAAACATGTAGGACGTGGAAATGAGAGCTACTGTGTTCACCACTCTGGATTATTCTGAGGAGATGTCATTTTAAAGCCTCTGTGACACTTTGTCTAAAACACTTAAATATTCATGACTAAGCGGGAAACATGTATTGTGCTGTGCCAAAACAACACACAAAAATCCTAATTTTGTGAAATAAAAAACCCATCAGACACGCATTATTATTCAAATCGGTCTTTTTTAAAAATGTCTTAAAACGTGTCCGCAGGGCATGTTTGCTTTCAGTGGGCGCCTCTACAGTCTCACAGTCAGACGCTGGAGAGATGTTGATTCTGTCTTTCATCCCACGGAGCATCTGCCTTGTCTGCCTTAAATCCCTCCTCAAGATTCATTTTTAGAAAGCCTGATTCATTTGAGTCGATTTCGGCCGAATGACTACTTTTTCAGTGGAGCAAAGAAGGCTTTAAGCTCTTTTGTGTGGAGCACAGTGTGCCTGTGCTGGGCTGTTTTGCAGCAGAGATGGGAGCAAAAAAGATTCCCGAGAAGCGATGGGGAATATCTCACTGTATAGATAATGCAAATATCACCTTCACAGTGAAATTTCAATAAATGGGCCTCCGATTAGATCTTACAGGGCCTGTGTGGACAAAGGCCGTACTGTGGGTTTTATGTGTGTGTGTGATGCAGAATTTGGCAAACCTGTGACGATCTCCTGTGAGGGAGACCGATTTCCTGCAAACCTGACACCAATGCAAACAAGTTCAGAGGCAGACAGACAAAAAGGTAAACAAACTCGGGTCGGGTTTCTGTGGTTCAAACAGCGCGAGGCATATGGGCGGACATCACGCATACCTCACCCCGCCGTTCCTCTAATGAGGGAAGGGATGGAGGGAGGCCGAGTCAACAAAAGGCCTTGAACACACACCGTGCCATGTTCTCCATGTCAGCACGGACTGAAATAGGGGCGAAGGGGTCAAAAGGTCGAGTGAACTTGATTCGATAGCCCGGGAGACAAAAAATGACCCCCCTGTCTCCGCCCCACCTCAGCCTCACGTAACATCTTACACATCCTTACGCTGAATTGAATCAGAAGTGATTTTGTGGACGGTTGCATCACTTGTTTACTGACGGCTTTCTTTCCGTCAGGCTCCATCGACGCGTTGCATCACTGCCGATCGGCGTGGACGGCTGACGACTTGCCACAACACGTCCTCCCCCAACCTCCACCCGCACCTGTTCTCGCTCGCCTTTCACCCCAGCCCACCCCCGTCCTCCTCCTTTTCGTGGATGGCTTGCGCAGACGGGCCAAACGAGGCCCCGTGGCATCCGGAGGTAGATCCTCGGCTTCCACGCCCTCGCCTCTGCGCTGTGATTGGACGACGGCCACCGGAGGGGTATCCCCAAAGTGTTGGGTCATCCTTCAGGTGCTGAGGCGAGGGCTCCGCATTCGCTCACATGTGAGCGGGAGTTGCGAGGACCCTGACAAGGTGCTGCAGTTTCCTGTTGAGCAGGTGAGTGGCACTTCCAACCTTCCTAACCCTCTAAATCCAAAAAAAACAAATAGGGATGCTAACAATTTCCTCAGGTCAAACATGAGGTCCCGCGAGGCTTCTTTAAGTTCCCGGGTTGTTTCCGATGACTTTATTAGCAAATATGTTCCGCAGCAGACGGATCAGTTTGCACATTTACATGTCACCCTTAGATACCGAGATAGTGGAACGAGCAGCTTGTTGGCGTGTGAGCGGGCATGCAAACAACCCGAGCCTTTCATAAAGTCTCAGGGAACGAGCTGCCCTATCACAGCGCGGCCCGCACGGCTCCGCAGGCTCGTGAGATAAGGAGGTAGCTTGAGACGGAGCCACAAAGAGCCAGAAGGGTCGAGCAAAGGTAAGAGAGGTCAGCTATTAATTCAAAACCACAGCGATAGGAGAAAACTCCGTTTATGCTCTGGTATATGTACTTTTGCATGACATATAAGGAAAATGATTATTTTAAGAGTAAATAATCTGTTTTTTTTCTCAGCACAACCCCCTTTAAAATACACAGGACTAAATACAATAGGTGATCCTTTCTGACAAATAGATGGTTATTTTTGATTTAGATGAGATTTCTTAAACTTCTAGATGTGATGGGAGAAGCAGAAAAAAGTTGCGAAGCCTACAAAAACACCAATTTGGATCAGGATTGTTTTTGGATAATTAGATTTTATATTAACCTTGTTAGTCTCTGGGCTTTGGAACACTTTCCATATTTATTTCACACAGAGTTCCAGTTTTGTTTTGTTCCTGCTGGTGCAACATGGAAGTTATTGTGTTTGTTTTGACGCACTTAAATATTTATCTTTGTCATTTATTACGGTTGAGTATGAGCCACATGTGCTGGTCTGTAGATGGTCTATAGAGACAAGAAAGAAGTCATTTTGACAGTGTAGACACGAAGGCCAACAAAAGATGCTGGGGTTGATGAGGTATTATGGTGATAGTGAAAGTTTTATTGTGTGCGTCATTTTCACTGTGGGGCATCATGAATGTAACATTTGTCTATAACTGGAATACTGATGCAAAGTTTTTACCAGAACTCTGACTAGTTAGCGTGAACTCAGAAAAGTCTGTACTGGAATTATTTTTCAGTGTCTGTCGTGTCGTGTCAAATTGCCTCCATATATTTGATACAATCAATGAGTAATTAAAACTTTGGTGCCACATGCTGCTATGTGGCTCTGCTCCTGAGCAAAACTGTGAGTGTCTTCTTGTCCTTTTAATCATCCTTAGATCTATTTTAGGACCCCTTTTAGGGGAGTCCGGAGAGCAAGATTAGGATGCGCTGGCTTATACTGATTTATTCTAAGTAGGACCTCATGAGGTCTGTCTGCCCTTCAGATTTGTCATCTCAGACTTGGAGGACTGACAGCGTCTTCACACTGATCAGTCCAAAACTCTTGTGCTTCTGGAGCAGAGTATCTCTTAATCCAACTCCATCTTAATCCAAAGGAAATGTGCATGAAGGGCAAATCCCAATAACATCGGAATAAACGTCTGGAAATGATTTGGCAGTGACCTTCTGTCGATGTTTGAAAGTGAAATGTCATTCAGTCACAGAGTTCCTGGTCAGTGTCTGCCCAGGAACTTTGCATGTCTTTCCACATTTTTATCCAGAGTTTTGACCATTGCCTGTGGAACGAAAGGGAAAACAGCACCGCAAAACCCACCTGGAAACAAATCAGGGGGTTGCCAGTTAATGATCCTACCTGGTGATCTGGGAATGGAAAAAGCAAATTGTTGGCTTTGTTTTGTCTGTTGTAACACCGTGGGTGCTAAAGTACTTACTATACTCACAGCTGTTTGATTATGTGTGATCCTTATCCTCATCCTTACCCATTGCTGGGGAGTAACGGAGTACATGTACCACTGAGTACAAAATATAAGTAACTGTACTCAAGTACAAGTACAATTTGATGGTAATCAGAGTACCCTGTGATACCCGTGGGTATAAAGTGAGTAAGACGATGAATAGATTAATGCATAGAAATGAGACTACAGGCATAGATAATTACAAATTTAACACATAGATTAGTTTTTTATGTATATAAATGTTTAAGAATTATTTAAAACAAATTGTTTTGAATTATTTTTCTATCATATGATAAAAGAAAATGCTTAACACACAAGAAAAATGTGCTAATTTGTACCTAAACAGTTAAATCTGGTGCTCCACACTTCTGGTTCTTTGTAACACACTCGTCACTGAGTCTAACAACTGGATCTGACCTGTTCTGTTCATCCGACAGTGTTTTGCCCCCCCCCCCCATGACCTCTGACCTCGGACCTCCACCCTCTCCCATCATGAGCGTGTTGTACGTCAACTCTACGGTGCTCCTCATCTCCCACCGGCCGTCCAACCACGGCCTGAGCGAGGAGACGGTGTACGAGCACTGCAGGGACATGCCGGCCGTCCTCATCTGGTACCTGGGCCTGCAGTTCATCAACATGTTCCTGGGCATCCCGGCCAACCTCATGGTGCTGTGGCTCATCCACAAGAACAAGGGCGACTCCTCCACCTCGGACATCTTCATCCTCCATCTCGCGGTTCTGGACGTGCTCTTCTGCCTCATCCCGCCGCTGGAGCTGGCCAACATCGTCTTCCTCACCAACAGCAGCACCTGGTACGTCCTGCGCTTCTTCTACGGCATCAAGGACTCGTCGCCCCTCTTCCTCTCCTGCATCTGCCTGGACCGCTACATGGCCGTGGTGCACCCCATCACCTTCACCGAGCTCAAGGACCGCCGGCACCGCGCCGTGCTCGCCCTCGTCGTCTGGCTCGTCACCCTGGCCTACGCCGCCGCCAAGTGCGTGGGCAACATCGTCAACTTCGAGAAGGTCTTCACCGCCATGATCCTGGCCGCCTTCGCCTTCATGGTGTTCTGCAACATCGCCATCCTGTGGGCGCTGAGGCAGTCCGGGCCCGGCCGCGACGAGATGCACCCGGTGAAGAAGAGGGCCTTCAAGATGGTGCTCATCATCCTGGCCATCATCGTGTTCAACTACTTCCCGCCCGTGGCCCTCTTCCCCTTCCAGCACTACTTCTACCCGGAGGTGTTCACCTGCTACATCCACTACGTGGCCTTCGGCCTCATGGACTTCAGCAGCACCATTCAGCCCATGCTCTACCTGTCCTCCAAGGAGAGGATGCCCTGCAGCCTCGGCTGCTGCCAGAGCAGCAGCGGCTGAGGGGCCTCCTCAGGTGCTGAATCTATGAATAAAACCAGACATGAACTCCCGGGACAAACTGATCAAAGGTCAAGGTTGAGGTCAAAAGGAGAAGACCTTACTGCTTCACTGCTTCACTCTGCATAGAACTGAATATACCAGCAACTTGTGAAATCTATATAAATGAGAGTGAATAACCTTGGGAAGTAAAAAGACATAGAATACAAAATATGAGCAAATGGGTTCCAGTGCACTTTAACTGAATGGTAATAACTGTGTTGTTGAAGTGAATGGATTACATGAAATGTGACTATTTCATAGGGTGTATCAGCTCTGATCAGAACAACATCGTGACTGGGTGACATCTTCTGGGTTATTGCCTGACGCAATGAACCGTTTCCACTGAAACTTGCAGCCACAGTCGTGATATACAGAGAGAATGATTCACAAATAGCAATGATGTGTCATATTGATACTTCACTTTTTTGAAACTATTTGAAGACTATTTTGAAGTTATTCAAACTGCTTTCAATGTTACTTGTCTATTATTATCATCATTATTATTATAAGAATATAATTGATTGTATCTGTGTTAAAGAATACACTAGGGTCAGTGAAGGTCATGAAGGGATTTTATCTTATTTATCAAACATCTGGAACTTCTGGATAATGTCTGGTGTGAGGGACTGAAAGTTTAATGAACTAACAGAGGGAATTCAAGACATAGCGAGTGAGAATCACAAAACTCCAGCCATGTTTGCAACACTCGCACAAAGTTCATTGCAAACGGATATTCTCGATTCTCAGTCATTCAGTGTGTTTCATATTGTAGTAAAGCATTGGACAATGTTGAGTTAATCCAAAGCATTTAGAGTGCGTTTCTCAGACAAATCTATCCAGAATACATTTTGAAGGATCTATTTTGTAAACAACCAGCACCTTCAGTAACCCTCCCAACAATGTATATATAGTGGTATATCATAACATAATCTTGTAACTGTAATTGTCTTAGACACTTATAGACACCTTATACAAGTACTTATCTGAGTGCTTCCCCAGTATATGGTGAGAATGAAGGCATACACTGACAGCTTTTATATCTATACATACCAAACTGGGACACCTGATGTAGACTGAGACACTGTTGTCTAGTAATATTAGACATCGCTTGGGAATGTGTGTCACTTATGAAGATGTTGGAAGACGTGGATTCTCAAAATAGTGTCGGAAAAATGCTGTAATACATAAAAACTATTGAATGTAATGGAGTTTTTAGAAAACACCTCATGTAAAGATTTGGTTTTCACTCTTAATAAAACACACCCGAACTACAAACCGGCAGACATTGGGTTAGCTCGTTTCTTTAATTTAGACAAAGGTCACATGAAAGTCAGTCATGACAGGTTCCGAGTAGGACACTTGAATGTACATTGCTGCGCAGGTCACCGACCAGCTGCCACAACAAGCGGCGGCCGGATCATCGCAAACGTGGCGTTACATTCCTGCATGTCAGCTCGACACGTCTCGTGACGACGAGGCGCGGGTTTCCCTAGAACAGTGAACGACCTAAGAATCGAAGACTCGAGGCTCAAAATACCTTCCGGGCGTCTCGGCAAACACCTGTTAGTTTGTTACTCACAAACGCGGGACAATCAATACTGAGCATCTTCAGCGACATCGTCTTCCGTGACGCGATTACATAAATACATTCTTGTCAGTCTGCAACGATCGGCCCGCGGACCTCGGAGTTAAAGCTATGTACAGCGATATATATTAATAATCTCAAATCACTGACGTGGCACGCAACTTCTGACCCTCCGGCTACAACTGGGCGTCACGATGTGCCCCGGGGCCTCTTAATTCTAACAACAAGTAGTTATTTTCTCGTTCTGTGACGGCTACAAAACGCCTGCACCTGGGAGTAGGCGCGACGGACGCACGCCACCGGAAGACGTGGCGTTTCAGGTCCGGGGTTTCCTCTCTGCAGCTCACAGAGGAGGAGGAGGAGGAGGAGGAGGAGGAGGAGGAGGAGGAGGAGGAGGAGGAGGAGGAACGTTCAGGCCGGCACAAGCTTGCGCGGCTTTGCGTCGCTCAAAAGTTGAGACCTCGCGGCTTCGGTCGCGCATGCGCCCTGTCGAACTCGCCGCACCAGTGGGCGGAGTCCGGGGGGTTAAAGCCCCGTCGACGACCAGGAAGAGCTTTCAGACGAAAGACTTGTTAAGGAAGTCTGCAGCTTCACCCGCCTCCATGATTCAGCCCCGACACAGTACAAAGACGGTTTCTTCTGTGCAAACTCACGGCGGGAGGAGCATATCTGCGCACATAGGATACAGACAAATGCACAGAAATACAAACATTGAGGGACGATTCTTCCGGGACATTCAGCGTCCCAGAGAGAATTGAATGTTTTTTTCCCCCCGGGACAGTCCGTGAAAACTGGGACAGGTGGCAACACAATACTAGAGCCATCAGAGTTGTTCACGTCTCGTTCTCCTTCGTGTCTGGGCCTGTGTATAGATTGGTACGCCCCCCCCCGTGTGGTGGCCTAGAACATTACAGAGCTCGGAAGAACGGTCGCGGAAGTGCGGTCGAAGCAGGCGAGCCGCGTGGTCGCAGAAGCTTGTGCCGGCCTTCAGAGTCTAATCAGTCGATGACGATCAGTCACACCGTATTGCTAAACATCTGGACCTACTACAATCACAGCAACGATTCGACGACAGCGTATTGCATTGTTCCACAAACATCACATGGACGGTCTGGAGTCCTTCGACCTTTTCGGTTTTCAGAACTGGAGGCCCAGCTGATTAAGGGGGACCTGGAACGGCCTGGAACGCGATTATTGACCTTAAATTGGAGGAGGTGATGATTCGAAGACCTGCTGTATATCTTTGGCAGGGAACAGACTGCAACTCAACCAGACTTGTTTATTTTTACCCCCCCCCCCCCCCCCCCCCCCCCCCCCCCCCCCCCTCATTCCAGGTCCCCTTTAAAGCTCGCCCTCGACGTAGTCGCTCATCTCCGGGAGCTGTCCTAGGGAGCTCCCTTGGAGTCCGAGAGCGCCTGGGCGCCTCCGGCCCGCGTCCCCGCCCGGCTGGTGCTCCCCTTGCCCTGGGCCGCCTGCTCCTTGGCCACGTGCACCTTCATGTGCTTCTTGAGCGACGACTGGTCGGTGTAGCACTTCTCGCACTGCGCGCACGGGTACACCTTCTCCTTGGTGTGCACCAGCTCGTGCCGCTTGAGGTGTCCCGAGCGGCTGAAGCTCTTGCTGCAGTACGAGCAGCTGTACTCCTTCTCGCCGGTGTGAGTCCGCTGGTGCAGCTTCAGGCTGCTGGCCACCGTGAACTTCTTGCCGCACTCGTCGCACGTGTACGGCCGCTCGCCCGTGTGCATGCGCATGTGGATGGTGAGGTGGCCCGCCTGGCTGAAGGTCTTCTTGCACAGCTCGCAGCTGTACGGCCGCTCGCCCGTGTGGATCCGGTAGTGCGTCTTGAGGTCGCCCAGGCCGTTGAAGCGCTTGCCGCACTGGCCGCAGCAGTACGGCTTCTCGCCGGTGTGGATGCGCTCGTGGATGCGCAGGTTGCCGGCGTTGCTGAAGGTCTTGCCGCACTCCTGGCAGCTGTACGGCCGCTCGCCGGTGTGCGTGCGCAGGTGCACCTTGAGCTGGTTGTGCTCGTTGAAGCACTTGCCGCAGAAGGAGCACGCGTAGGGCTTCTCGCCCGTGTGGATGCGCTTGTGGATCCGGAGCTGGCTGGGGTGGGCGTACGTCTTGCTGCACAGGTTGCAGCAGTAGGGCCTCTCGCCCGTGTGCGTGCGCTGGTGGGACTTGAGGAGGTCGGCGCGGCCGAAGCGCTTGTCACAGTAGCTGCAGACGTGCGTCTTCTCCATGGTGTGGGTCTTGATGTGGACGGTGAGCGAGGGCGCCCGGGTGAACGCCTTGGAGCAGAAGGGACAGTACAGCACCTTGGCCTTGACCTCTTTCCCTCCCTCCCGCGGCGCGGCCCCCACCTGCCGGCTCGCCCCTTCGTAGTCGGGGTCCGAGTCGGGGTAAAACCCCAGCGCCGGGTCCAGCTCGTCGCAGCTCTGCTCCTCCTCCTCCGTCTTAATGAACTGTGCGTCCTGCGCGTACGCGTCGGAGACCACTTGGATCTTAACGTCGCCGTCTGCCGGGTCACGGTCCCGGCCTGCAGAGGGCAGCGCGGGACTGTCAGGGCCGAGCTCCTCGCCCTCCCTTTTTACTGTCAGGTTGAGGAGGGATGAGGGCTGGGAGAGGTCGATAGCGTTGCCGTCATCCGGGTCGGGCTCCGTTTTCACAGATATCATCATCTCTGTCTGGGTCTCTACCGACCGGTCAGTCTGCAGCGGAAACGAGGCGGGGGAGGCGTTCCCCCTCATCTTGCCCCGGGGCTTCTTCCTGAAGTTCTTCTTGTCGCTGCTGCATATGGACACCTTGAACGTGCCCTTGGGGCAGGCGACGGGGTGGCCGTTCCATTCTGACGCGGAGATCTTCTCGGGGGGATCTTGTTCCTTCGTATCTGTGAAAATTCAGAGCAGGAATTAGCGCCGCCGACACATTCACATGGCACCTACTCCCCCGGTTACATTCTCCACTGCTCTTCATAGATAGAGATCTTAGGCATGTCCTGGGGCTGTCCCGGTGTCTCCTCCCAGATAGACGGACTCCCCTGGGGGAGGTGTCCAGGAGGCCGTTTTATGGGAGTGAAAGAAAACATGTGCAATTTGAATACGTACAGTTAGTATTTGAATGGAGGCGGTTATCTTGTCCCAGTGTGCGAGTGAGCATGAATGGCGTTTGTCCCTCCTATCATTCATCACCAAAATTGAATTTTCTTTGACAAATAATTCAGTGTGTTTCATATGAGTATTTGTAACAGTCAAAACAAAGTCTAAATTATGTGATCTCTGAAGGGACCACCTTAAGGTCCACTATAAAGAATAAATTCTTTAAAATCAGTTTTGTGTGTTTGGGTTCCATTTGTGAACAAATGTGAAGGAACCTCATTATATAAAGACAAAACTGCACTTTTCAGAGAACAAACAACTAAATCAACAATGCAGTAAAATACCTTTTGTTTTGTTTCTTTCATTAGGGAACTGCGGGCGAGGCGTGTGTGTGGTCTTGGTCCGTGTGAACCACATATTTTGAACAAGTTGGTGGAGCAACTGTATTCTAATAGAGTTGGAATTTGAATAGACGGTAATAATCAAAATTTCTCCCAGGTGTGAGTGTGAGCCTGAATGGTGTGTGTGTGTGTGCATGTATGATGTACTGGTAGCCTGTACAGTGTGCGTTTCCTGCCTTCACAAGACGTGTGCCTCAGCAGGCACCAGCAGAATACACTCCAACAAGTTGCAAGTTGTGGCAAATGGACTTGAAGATGCATCATATCAACAAGCTTCTTGGCTTCTGACTGGTTGTCGGGGAAGCCCCCGACCCACTTTCAGGTCATTAGCGTAGCCACTGCGAGTGACTGGCTGTTGCTTAGAGCAACCCAGATCACCTGAGGTCTGTTGTTGTTGTTGTTGTTGGGCTCCATTGAGCCAGGGGTGAAGGGTTCTGGAACTTCTTGAGAAGGGACGATAGTACAGCGGACCTTCCCCTCTGTTAAGAGATGGTTTCTCCATAATAGATAATTAATTATTTACTTTAAAACCTCCTGTCTTCCCTGCCTAACAGGAGTGCTTTGTGTTGTCATTGTTTCCCAATCCTGTTTCTCAAATACCACTGTCCTGCTTGTAGCAGATGCTTCCTGCTCCAACAGACCTGAATGGTACTGGAGGACCAGGAATTGAGAAACACTGATATGTAATGACTCACTGGAGGACTTGAACAGGACATCTATTCATTTACATACTATCCATTCAGTCGCACTCACACAAATGACACTATCTTTGTAGATATACCCACTCCACTTTTGCAATGCAGTTCTTCCTCGCTTTCCTCACAACTACTGCCCCCTCTTTCACAGTTAGAAACTTTTTTTTGCACCAAAACACATAGATCGTATGCATTTTGTATTTGCATTCCAGCAACGAGTGCATGCTGCCTCTTGTGGGTTTTGTGAAAGTGTCTTTTTACAATCTGCAAGGTTCTCAGTTTCTGCCTAGCTAGTACTATAACACATATCCTGCTTGTAAAGATACACAGTGCTACTCCGAACTATACTGTATCATTTGCATGTGTCCAAAACACACACACACACACACACACAACACACACACACGTTTGCTGACGGTGCACGAGAAGCTTGAACAAAAGGTCAGTAGCTGCAGGAGGTCGAGGCAAACATCGCTTTAACCCTATGCACACAGTCCTTACCTGTGTCCGCAGACTCTTTGAGCTTGTGCGCCATCAATAGCCGCTTGAGGTCCTGGTTCTCGGTCTGGATCCTCTGGATGGTGCCCTGGTACTCGGACAGGGTCCGGTCCACGGAGTCCAGGATGTCGCTCACAGTCGCCTTGAAGATCTCGTTCAGAGAGGACTCCAGGAAGAGCTTCAGGTCGCTCGACTTGGACATGGCAGGCCGAGCCAACTCGCCGGTCCGCCACTCACTCGGACACGCTTCAAAGAGACTGATTTAAATAATAATAAAGTGGGTGTGTGCGGCTCCGCTGCTGCTGCTGCCGTGTACGGAACAAACAAAGCGGGGGCAGGCGCATGAAAATGACGGAGCGGAGCGCCGGCTGCTGGTGGGACTGGATGTGCGTGCTCTTAGCGCCCCTCCCGGCCCGGAGTGGAACCGATGCCCTCCCCGAAACAACTAGTTCATGCCTCTCAGGATTGGCCTTGATGATTTGTATTTGGGAGAATAACTCAAATGGCAGCATGTCGATGTGTATTTGCAGCTGTGTGTAGAGTTATCAAGCGAAAAAAGGGAGCAAATTCACAGAAGGTGAATAGTTCATGAGTCAGGACAAAAAACTGCAGAGACAGGGAATATGGCTGTTGTCTTCCCCCAGGTCCAGGTCATGAGTTCAGTCGTTTGAGCAGTTTTGAGAAATGCCACTTACGATATTCCCACAACAGTCTTCTTTTTTTCCCTCTGTCTTCAAAGCAAATAAGATATTGTCTTTCTCTTCCAATTCACCCAAAATAATTATTTGTATATGTACACCGAGAGAGCATACTGTCAATAAAAATTGTTTCAAGATACAGTTTTCAGTTCATTATTACATTATCATTGTTAGTCTTAGATGTTTAATTCTCGTCCCCTGCAAGTACTTTTGCCACTAGCAATATGGCGGTGACGTTAACGTATTTTGACATGCTTTTGTTAATCTAGACCACAGTTCATCTACAGTAGATGTCTTGCTTCAACTGAAAGCACGCGCATTATGTAGTGCATCTAATGTGTTGTCGTGTTTTGATTGCATTGGAATATATATATATATTTATTTTACTAAATCCATCTGGTACTGATCTGTAACTCCAGTAAATCATGTCACGTGTCTTTCGCGCATGCGGAGTACCGATCAGGTTTCCGGGTACGGATAAAGAAAGACCTCAAGGAACGCCATTTTTAAAAAACCTAGGAGGGAGAAGATGAACTGTCGTATGGTTGTCGGTGGAGAGTCCGAACAAACTCGTTTAAGCCGGTATTATAGCTGTATTAACGCGTAGTCTACCATTGTTGCTTTTTGTAAATTGGCGCCAACGTTTATGGGAAAGCGGCGACGTGTCTGACGTATGCCGTGACGTAACGACGTAGCTCCCTCTTCAACACCAGCGCTGGAGCTGCTTGGATGGAGAAGGGGTAACTGAGGTGCTTTGTAACGGTACCACGGTGTTAAATGGTGGTTAAACAAGACATTTCAGCCCAAAACAGAAATATTAAGCCACTGCCTACAATAGTACCAGCACCAGTACTCACAGCTACCAACTAACTCACTGCAGCTACAAAGGATGCTCATATAGATGCAAGGTAACGCTAATACTTTAATACCAACGGTAATTCTCAGCGTTTTCGCCACTTAGCTTAAAGCTAACAAAACAATGTCGACCTAAAAAATGCTACTTTATTATTTACGTTGCATAGGTTATATTTTAATATGTCTTTATTTGAATGCTTATCACATCGTTATAAGTACTACTGCATTCACTCGCAGCATGCCACCACATTATTCACCTCATCATTATTACGAACCCAAAGGGAAATTTGCTAATAATTTTACATGTCAATGCTAACCTGCTCATATATTTATCACGATATATTCATACTAACCCCTGTGCTACTAATATTAGTGAACAACATATCAGCTAGTTGTCCTGATCTTCATGCTAAAGGCACTAATTTCATTGACAAATTGCAACTAATCTATTAACAAACCAACCAAGATCTATTTTTACAAGCAATTTGAACGCTTAAAGTACTTCTGAGATGTTTTTGAGAAATAAAGCCAAAATAAACTGATATCTGCCTCCTAAAATTGATTATTTATTCAGGTTTCTTTGATCCTGTACGACTTAAAGCCAACTTAAAGCAAGGAATCACAATCGACATTTCAACCATTTTTTTTACCTTTCTACACATCAAACTTAATTCCTTCTACCTACTTTACAGGTTGATTATAACGTATTAATCAAGAAAGCAAATGACAATTTATATATATATATATGTATGTATATATATATATATATATATATATATATATATATATATATATATATATATATATATATATATAAAGTCAAGAGCTGAGTCTGTCATCTATTAGCCTAGCTTTCCAGATAAGCTTTTAGAAAAAACCTGATGTGGTTGTGTTAAACAGGATTTTCCAGCTAAAGCCAGACGCCAAGCCTGTAAAACCCATGCAAAGAGACAGAGCTCATTCTTGTGCAGCTGCTTCCTTTTGCATGCTGAATCTGGACACCGTCTGGTTTAACCACATCATTCCTCTTGTCATTTGCGGGACCCGCAGCTAGCCACTCCCCCTCTCCGACCTGGTATGTTTGCATGCGTGCCCTCAGGCAGGTGGGCGTGAGCTCGGGCCTCTCAGGTGTCTCTGCTCTGGAGTCATCTGCCAATCACAATGTGCTTTTTCTTCCTCTTTGTTGCCGCTCAGCTACTCTCTCTCTCTCTCTCTCTCTCTCTCTCTCTCTCTCTCTCTCTCTCTCTCTCTCTCTCTCTTTCTTTTCCCCTCCTCTATATTTTCCCCCCTCTTGCTTTCACACCCCCTAAGACGAGCAGGACGGCGGCATGAAAGCGTGATCCCGATCGATCCAGGATGGACAGGAAGGACGCAGAAGACAGAGGAGGCCCCAGACCGGACTAGGATTCGTCTGCATCTTCATGCAACACCACGGGCTGGAACCCAGGCTGAGTGAATGTGAGGCTTGTTTGCTGTGCGGCGGCAGGTTCAGACCTAATCAACTGAGGGTTTATTTGTATGCCTGCCTGCATGTGTGTGTATGTGGTTGGCGTATATCTGAGAGGGCACTGCTCTTTACTTTGCTCTCTACTCTAAGCCCAGTGTGTAAGACCGCAGCTTGCCCCCCTCTCCCTCCACAAGACTTGACTCAAAATCTCACAAGCTGGCTGATCATATGATGCTGCTTTAAAGAGCCTGCAGGGGGTAAGTCATGCTTTCACAGTTGAAAAGATTTCTTCTAGTGAGCCTTTCTTTCCCCCCTTTTTTTATCCAGTTCTTCGGCTTGAAATCCCTCATGTTTGTGTTGTGGTATCAGCCAGTTTACATCCTGTTATTGCTCAAACATATTGACAAGCTGTTTCATAACTCTGATTGTACCAGCTGTGACTGCAGTTCCCCTGGTTTCTCGGTTCTCTAAAGCCAGCGATCAGATGTATAAACTTTACATGCTCTGTCAGCAGTTTCCCCTGCGACTCTCTCTGCGCGGGCTGCAGTTTCTCTCGGTAATGTTATGTTTGGTCCAAAGAGTCTGGCTTTGTTCTTGTTTTCTCTTTAATTAGGGTCAGAAAGAGTTTCTAACAAACGTCTTCTGAATTATCCTCTCCCAAACAGAAAGTCAGCTGTGACTCACATTTTAGTTGGGAAGAACTGGGGATTATAGTCAGCGGAGGTTACGAATCTCTCTGTAATTCATTGTTCAATCATAAAGCATGGTGAGATTCATCTCCGGATAATCTTTCTTCTTGCATATGTACCTCAGCACTTGTTGCACCCTTACAGGAACTGAGAAGTGAGCACCCACACAGGAAATGTGGTCAAGGTCTGTCCCGGATGTTGGTTGCGTGACGTGAATAGAATATTGAAGATAGGCAGAGAAGTGTAGACAAAAAAGAAAGGTGTGTGTGTGTGTGTGTTGGGGGGGCAGCTGGAAAGGAGAAATAAATAGAGGTGTGAATTCGGCAGAAAAGGAACCGGCAGGAGGATGTGATGTGTATTTGTGTCGTTCATGGTGTGATGGCGGCCTTGGTCTTCCTGGGAGCGTTGACCTTGCTCTGTGTTGACAACACACACGCGGCTCGAGCTGTGTGACTCCTTTGCCTGATGTTATCCCTCTTGGCCCCGTGTCACTGTGGTAGAATGATAAACACGGGAGCCACAACTGTCGGCCAGGGCCGGCCCCACCCTCCGGCACCCTCTGGAACCCCCCCTCCCCACACACACACACACACACCATTCACCCATTCGCTCCCTCGTTCACTCGCGCTGCAGACTTTCTCTGCTTGCGGTCAGGAAGTAGAAGCAGGCTTCTGTGACGTGCCACCGAGCGCCTCTTGCACTGCACAGCGTCCGTGCAGCTGCAAGACGTGTTTTTTCAGGCGTGATCCGCGAGAGAGGAGCGGCATGGGCTGAGGCAGGAGGTTGTTAGGGCTAGGATAGATGTTCCCGTCACAGGCGGCGAGTGTGGATGGGTCTGGTTCTGCCCCTTCTTCGAGAGCTGTGTGTCATTTCGAGCACTTCCCTTCAACAGCTCTGAAAGGGCTCTCTCTCACAGAAGAACACAGAAATAAAGAGCCACTGTAAAGACATCACTTTTACGCCGGCCAAATATAGTCCAGTTTTATGAATGGCTTATTTGTCAGCTAATCAGATGTTCCTCTTGGAGGTTCCCCAAAAGGGTTTTTTTTTCTTTTGCGGCATGCAAATAATACCGGCGCGGCATATCTTTGCATGTGTTTTGACACAGCTCAGACGAGTGGTGGTACAGATTTGAACCTTAACGTGTCATTCCTCTCATCACAGATCTGTGGGTGACGTAACGAGGTATAAGAGTTCTGACATCTGCGGGGTCCTCCAGGATGACCGTGGCCCCCGCTGCAGAGGAGGACGTTCTGTAGGGAGTTCACCGTTTTTGCCGCCGCAGCGTCCCTCTCACCCTCTGAGCCAATGGAGGAGGAAAGCGCGGCCTCCACCCCGCCCCACCCCGCGGACCTGGCGCCCCAGCGAGACTCGTGGACCTCCATCGACCACCGCTGCCTCAACGGGGAGCAGCAGGCCATCGCGTGGGACGAGACGGAGGTGCACGTGAGCCGGTCACGGGACTCGGATCAGCTGTCCGCGGGGGCCGGACGGGACAGCCCCGAGGACGCGGAGCAGTGGGAGCAGATCATATGGCCGGTGCGGCCCATGAGCTGCGCCAGCCCCCCCCTCTCCTTCGCCACGGTGCAGTGGGACACGCCCGACCCCGGCCCGGAGACGGGCGAGCTGGAGACTGACGGCGGCGCGGCCTCCCAGCCGGACCCGGCGGACGCCACGCCCCTGCCGCCCCACCAGTCTGAAGACGTCTATGCGCCGGAAACCGAAGAGGAAGAGGGCGGGTTTGATGTGAAGCCTCTGAACCCAGGCCTAGAGAGGACAGGAAGCGGCTCTGAGGTACGTACTGTATGCTGCGAGCGTTGCCATCTTGCATTTATTTGGTATTTTGACTGTGTCTGCGGTCGGGGTACGGCTTCCTGCGCGTTAACCCTTCCTTCGCCGAGCACCGACCCCCCCCCCCCCCCCCCCCCCCCGGGGCTTTATCTCTGCTGAGCCATGTGCTCGAGCTGCCGTAGTAGGCTCGTAGTGAGAATGCCGTTGACATGACTCCGGGTCAGATGAGGCTCAGCAGCAGGCCCCGCCATGTGCAAACCCACACACTGTCACAAGCTCTGCCGCTCCGCTCGCGCTCGCCGTCCTGACGGTGCCTGTGTGTTGCAATTTGCAGCCATGTGACGGGGCAGACGTGCAAGAGCCGGTGACACAGGAAAAGGAAGAGTCAACTCGAGTGCTGCTAGATGGTAGCGACGGTACGTGTTTCATTCGCATGTTCGCAAATTGCTTTTTTTTTCCTTACGTCTGATCCACAGTTTAAACATGAAAACAATAATCCACAAATGCCACGGGTCCCCGTGGGCCTGAGGTGTTGGATATGCACTGTGGTGTTCACCGTCTTCTGCAACAAATGTTCCAGAGATCCCGTCTCAGAGGTGCAGCTCAGAAGAAGAGGAAGAGGGAGACTCGGAGACGTCGGATCCCGTCGAGGCCGTCGATTTAGACGATATCCTCGAGGAGGCCGCGAGCTCGGAGGATGGGGCGGACAGTTTTGTTGATCTGAAACTGGAAGAGGAACAGGAGGAGCAGGGCCGGGTGTCGCCGAGCGGACGCGCTGACTCGGAGGAAGAACAGACTCCCGCACAAGGTGCTGACGCCGAAGGAGCAGAGGAGGGGGGCGAGGCAGAGGAGGAGCAGGAGGAGCAGGCCCAGGCTCTGCCCAGTGGACAGGGAGACTCTGTGGAGGAGCAGACTGCCACGCAAGGTGTCGAGACTGAAGAAGAGGAGAAGCAGCAGGAGGAGGAGGAGGAGGGGGAGGGGGTGAAGAGCGATCCCCGCGCTGAGGAAAGTGAAGAGGCGGAAACTTTCAGTTGTCCGAGCGACGAGTGAGTATCGCGGACACGCGCTGAGAAAGGGGAACGGGAAGTGTGTGTGTGTGTGTGTGTGTCAACGGAAACTCTCTCCATGATGTGGCTCTCATGTGCAACTCTAACCCCACCCTCGTCTCATTCACGCTCTGCAGGGAGGCGCCCGCCGAGGCACTACACACCGACAACACTGCACCCAGAGAGGACGAGCGGCTCCCGGAGGAAGGGGGCCGGCGCGACACGGAGACGGTGGAGCGGCTCCATGAGCATCCCGCCCGACCAGCCCGGGAGCCGGAGATGTGTGAGGAGGACGTAGACCGCAACGCGGACCCCGACCAGGCCGAAGCGCCGCTCGACGCCGACCCGGCGGACGATGCCGAGAAGGACTCCGAGGAGGCAGAGGAGCCGAGTGAGAAGCCGGAGGAGGCCGGCTGTGAGCCGGAGCAGGTCCAGGCAGAGGAGGAACACCCAGAGCCGCCGATGGAGTCAAGGGAAGAGTCAGCCCAACCCCAAGCGACCGAAAGAGTGCTAGAGGAGGTGGAGGAGCAGGCATCGGAGCAGGTGGTCCGCGCTGACCCCGAGGACCCCGGAGAGGAGGAGCGGGGAGAACAGACGGAGCCGTCGCAGGAGGAAGAGCGGGCTGCCGAGCAGACGGACGAGCGGGAAGCTCCGGGGGAGACGGACCAGTCCGCACCTGGCCAGACCGAGGCGGGGACCGGCCGCCACGGCTCCCTGGTGGCCAACGGGGGGCAGCGCAGAGCGGCGGAGGGCGAGCCGGCGGCGGTGCTCAACGGGGGCCAGGTGGAGAGGGAGATGGCCCGGGAGCTGGCCCAGCGCCTCTACAGGCTGGACGGCATCCAGCGCGTGGACGTGGTCAAGCACTTGGACAAAGAGTAAGAGCAGAGCGCGCCGCTGCTTCTCCCCTTCTCGTCCCGCGCGTTTGTTATGGCCGGGGGGGTTGGGAGGGGGTTGGGAGGGGGGGTTGGGAGGAGGGGGGGCAGGAAGCAGAGAACCTAGCAACGCACAACAACATCCTCAACAGCAACACGGTTTCACAACACCAAGCCAGAGGCTGTAGCGGCGTTTCTAGGCTGCGTTCTTATTTTTGTCTTCTGCTCCTACAGTGAGTGAAAACACACACAGTAAACAAACAAAAAAAGGCTCCAGTGAAACCCATTCAAGCTGCCTTTTTTTAACCTGACCGCCAGTTAAGCTTAATACGAAACTCCAACATGATATTTCATTATACCAGGCTTCAGACCTGGGGAGAAAAACATCCATCTTATTGAGCATTTGAACAAAAAACATATAGTTAGAAATCACTATCGCTGCTAATCATTGACATGTCCCAGCCTGGCATCTTTCAACCCAACACATCGACATTGCATGCGGTGTATTGAAAATAATTACACCTTTTTCCCCCACATCTAAAAAAGTGCCGACATGGCATCTAAAAATTGCATTTAAAAGGTTAAAATCTCAATAATACGTAGGAGCATTTGACGTCAGTAGTTTTCTCATATGTAGGTGATAGAACTAGCTCCGTGGCAGTAGAACATAACATAATCTATATGTTTGCAGCTTTGTGACTTTATGAAATGCCGCCATAACAAGGCCCGAGGGTCAAAAGGCGTTACGGCGGTGCGGTTTCACAACATGAGAAAACAGCACGTGTTTTACCGTAGCCGACAAGACGCTGCGTATCAATATCCAGCTTGCCGTGCGTTTACTGATGAACTAGTGACATCATTGCGTGCGACTCACCCCCCCGGCTCACACCTCCCACGTGTCTTAGTCTTTCGCTCTTTTTCGAATGCCAAGCAGATGTGATCTGCGTGAGGCGGCGCTCGGGGTGCTCCACCTGTCGCATGGAAACAAGAAGGTCGCGGTTTATTTGGGCCTCAGCCGCCGGTTTGAACATCCTGATGGGTTTTCATAGAAAGACCTTGACTCAGACAAACCTGGCAGAGGGCCGCGTGATGTTTTCCACCTGAACGCCGCCTTATTTGTTCTGCGACATGTGACGCCCAGGAGGTTCAGATCCGTGTGCCTGTGGACGGGAAGCGCCGCTCAAAGCAAAGCGTACAACGGGCCCGGGGAGCACTCGGCTGTCAAAATAAGGCGAGGGGCGGTTTGGGAAGCGCCAGCGGCCGGTCTAAGCCGCGGGCCACACGTCCTCTATTCTCAGATCCAATTGGACGCGGCGCGGCCCTCATCAGCCCGCCTCGTCGCACCGTTCAGGCGGAGATGGCGACCCGGGGACACGCCACGCCAGGCGGGGCGCTTTTACACCCTGTGCTTTGTGACCCTGCCTCCCGTTTAGTCACGACTTCAGTCGAGCTGTCGGGGAGGAGTACCTGAAGTTCTTCGACTTCGCCGGGCAGACTCTCGACCATGCCCTGAGGTGAGGGGGGAAAAGACACATGCAAACACCTGTTGCCGCACTGACCTGTCAAGCACCTCGTAATGCTGTTGTCGTTTTGTTTTGATCTCCCTGTTTGCATGGCCCTCCCCGGCCCAGGTCCTTCCTGAAGGTGGTGGTGCTGATCGGGGAGACCCAGGAGAGAGAGCGGGTGCTGCAGCACTTTGCCAGCCGCTTCCATCAGTGCAACCCCGCCTCCTTCTCATCCTCAGGTCAGCCCCGGCCACGCTGGACCCCCCCCCCCCTCTCTCTCTCACACTCTCTCTCTCTCTCTCTCTCTCTCTCTCTCTCACACTCTCTTTCTTGCTCTCTCTCTCACACTCTCTTTCTTGCTCTCTCTCGCGCTCTCTTTCTTGCACTCTCTCACACTCTCTCTCTCTCTCTCTCTCTCTCTCTCTCTCTCTCTCTCTCACACTCTCTTTCTTGCTCTCTCTCTCACACTCTCTTTCTTGCTCTCTCTCGCGCTCTCTTTCTTGCACTCTTTTTCTGTTGCTCTCTCCCTCTTTCTCACTCTTTCTCTGCCTCACTCTCCCTCTCTCTCTCCTTTGCTCTTGCTCTTTTGCTCTCTCTCTGTCTCTCACTCTCTTTCTCTCTCTCTGTCTCTCACTCTCTTTCTCTCTCTCTTGTACTCTCTTTCTTGCTCTCTTTTTCTGTTGCTCTCTCTTTGTCTTTCTCACTCTCTTTCTCTGTCTCACTCTCCCTCTCGCTCTCTTTCTCACTCTTTCTCTGTCTCACTCTCCCTTCTCTGTCTGCCTCTCCGTCCTCAGGATCTGTGCTGGCTCTGACCTGTGCTCTGATGCTGCTCAACACCGACTTGCACGGACAGGTGGGAAACAATTAACCACGGTTGAAGTTTTGTTTTGGCACGCGTTTGCATGCAGTCTCACCAGCATGTTGTGTGTGTGTGTGTGTGTGTGTATACACAAACAGAATGTGGGAAAGTCCATGTCCTCGTCCAAGTTCGTGTCCAACCTGGATGGGATGAACGAGGGCGAAAACTTCAACAAGGATCTCCTGAAAGTAATGCCCCAGCCGATTCTTTCCTCCTCCCGCACAACAGACAGAGCTTTGTCGCAAACCCCACGACTCTCCCTCCCTTCCAGAGCCTCTACAACTCCATCAAGAGCGAACCCCTGGAGTGGGCCGTGTAAGTGTGACTGGACCGCCGCTCAAACCCGGGCCTCCTCGGGCGCGGCCTCACCGTCTCTGTGCCTTCCCCAGTGACGAGGAGGAGCTGAAGAGCAAGGTGCTGGTGGACGAGGACGCGGCGGACGACGCGCCGCTGCGCTCCAAGGCCAACCCCTTCCAGGACGTCCCCCACGACAAGAAGGCCTCGGTGGTCAAGGAGGGCTTCCTGCAGAGGAAGCTGCACGCCGACATCGACGGCAAACGCAGTGAGCAGCGGCCGCGGCTTTTCAGGATAGAGTCATCAGATGGTCGCGCGAGATCGGGCGCTGTCGCGGGGGGTCAGGCGTGTTGCGCAACGGCGCCAACCGAGGGCCGCTCCTGTAAAATACGGGTCGGCGGGAACGGAAAATATCAGCGCTGTGTCGTCCCCAAACAGCGATGATGTAACCCAGAGGTTCACGGGGAGGAGGCCCGATATCGCTCGGGAACCCTGCGTCACGCCGCTTTATCCCGAGTCACCAGAGCCACTGTTGACGAAACAAGCAGAGGACGCGCACGTAACCAAACATTAGGGACGCCCGTCCATCCGTCCGTCTCCATGCTGTCGATGTGTTCAACTGCCTCGTTGCTGCTGTTTGTATGTTTGGCTCGTTTCTGTTTTTGTTCCGTCCCTGTATCCCCTTCTCGTTTCTTTATTTTCTCAGTTCCGCTTTTTAATCTTCCCCCGATAGAGAGGGCGGCATAAGTAAAACGTGTGATCATCGTCGTTATTGTTGTTATGTGCGGCCAGGCTAATGTCCCTCCCGCCTGTCGTTGCAGCTCCCTGGGGGAAGAGGAGCTGGAAGACCTTCTACGGAGTGCTGAAGGGGATGGTGCTCTACCTGCAGAAGGTAACTAGACCCGTGCCCGCGTCCGCCTCGCCTCTCTGCGCCTGCCGCTCTGACCCGTGCCTCCTCCTCCTCCTCCTCCTCCTCCTCCTCCTCCTCCTCCTCCTCCTCCTCCTCGTGCGCCAGGACGACATCAGGAGGGAGCAGCCCACCAACGAGGAGGTGGTGAGCGTGCACCACTCCCTGGCCGAGCCGGCAGCCGACTACACCAAGAAGCCCCACGTCTTCCGGCTGCAGACGGCCGACTGGAGGGTGTTCCTCTTCCAGGCCTCGTAAGTCGCGGCCCGGTCTGTCTGTGTGTGTGTGTGTGTGTGTGTGTGTGTGTGTGTGTGTGGGGGGCAGTCTGTGTCAGACCCTGCCTCTGGTTTCCTCCCCGTCCCCTCAGATCCAGAGTGGAGATGAACTCGTGGATCAGTCGGATCAACCTGGTCTCGGCCCTGCACTCCTCCCCTCCCTTCCCGGCCGCCGTGGGCTCGCAGCGCAGGTTCTTCAGGCCCATCCTCCCGGCCTCGCAGTCCGCTCACACTCTGGTACCCGCCCGCGCCGCTTATCACCGCTTCTTTCTTTATCGTGTCGCAGTGTTGTGCTAGCAGAGAATGGCACGAACGCATGTAGACGTAGATCTCTCTGACTCACATGCAGTGGAATGAGACAGTATTGAAGAAACAGTCGTCCAGAGGTTTAACGTAAGAGGGAAAAGAGAATCTACTCACAGGCCTTTTGACAAGGATTTCAGGTCATCTGTGAATTGAGAATGTGCTTTTCCAGCTTATTGTCATGACATAAAAAGGTGCATAGTCACCAAAACTGCCACTTCATTTAGACTGGGTGCTACGAATGACCCTCTGAGCCTCGTGCATACCTCGCAAAGTGTCATATCGCCTCCTGCTGGTAATCAAACTAAACAATTTCATTCCACGTCTGTGCAATCATGCAAATCCCGGTGTTGGAAGTAGGTAGAGGAAGGTGGAGGACTTAAAAGCAACACAACACACAGCTGAACTTAGCAAGAGCTAAATAACTGAGCAGTGGTAGCAGAGTTCAGCTCTTGTACGGCCCTTGGGTGAGTTTGGAGCGTATATGGTGCAAACGTGGCTGTGAAGAGGGGCAGAAGGAGAAAGGCAGGTCTGCCACGTTCCACATTTCAGTTCCAGTGTGAGTGATATCTGCTCCTCTCTGGAACCTCGCTGTGCAGGAGCGCCAGCTGCAGTCCCACGCAGGAATGCTGGAGTCTTTCAAGGCGGACGTGTCGTACCTGCAGGAGAAGCCCCCGGAGGGCAAGAAGGCCAAAGCCAAGGAGCTGGAGGAGCACCGCGTCCGGGCCGAGTACCTGCACTACGAGGTGAGCCGCTTGTGGAAAAAAAAAACGAATAAAACAAGACGTGGCGAAGGAGAACGGAGCTGACCGCGTGTGCCCCTGGTGCAGATGTGCCGCTACGAGACCTACATCCAGGTGCTGGGGGCCTGGAGGAAGACGGGCGACGGCGCCTTCGCCGCCGCCGACCTGGGCCACTTCGACAGGGCGGTGTGCGCGGACTCGGTGGCGGGGGGGGGAGGAGGAGGAGGAGGAGGAGGGCCTGAAGAAGGCCATCTCCAGCCCCTCGCTGGAGACCGAGTCGCCGCGGCCCACCGTCGTCAAGGTCCGGCGCAACATCTCGGAGAGGCGGACCTACCGGAGGACCGTCATGCCCAGGTGGAACAAGGAGGCCTGACACCTGAGACGTCTTTCAGAGTTGTTCTGTGCACTTTTCCAAAAAGAAAAACAAAGCCTCAGGGAATCCCCAAGAGTTAGGGCTGGGGGGGGGGACCCGTGTTCACGTTGAGCTGTTTGAGCAGCCAGAGCAGGAGGGAGGACAGCGCCACCTGGCTGTCTCTAGTTTCGTTACCCTCACCCCCCACCCCCTCCTGCCTTTAAAATATCGACCACTAGAGGGCGCTGTAGTCCAGCACATCCGGGAGCGAGCAGACGAGCCCCGCGTTGTGCTGCCGAGTAGTTTGAAACTTCCTCCTTTTTTTTTTTTTTTCTAAAGAATCCTATTTTGCACTTTTATTGTTTCCAATGTTGTGTACAAAGCGTTTCGTTGTGTTCCCGAGTGTTCATGAAGCCTGTGCCACTGTCACAGCAGTCTCGCCAAATGAAGGGTTCCTTTCCAACATGTTCAAGGTACTGTTGTTTGTTTTCTCTCTGGGGAAAATAAAAACCTTATTTCTCTTCACCAGCTGCCTCGAGGCCGTTCTTTTGTCCAGCTAGGCTGAGCCGAGCTCCGTCCGACATTTGGTTGGTGATTGAAAGCACTGAAAGATGCAGAAATGAAACCAGAGAAACACTCACTGTGATGTAATGAATGCCACCTTAAAAGACAAAACATCCATCCATCCATCCATCCATCCATCCACCCACCCACCCATCCATCCATCCATCCATCCATCCATCCATCCATCATCTTACCCACTTTGTACCTTGGTGTCACCCACACACCCTGTACAGGTCACCAGCATGTTACTGGACACACACACACTCACACTCACTCAGGGTTTAGACTCCTAAACAATTTAGACTCTCCTAAACTATCGGCCTAGACATGCACGATTTTGGACTGTGGGAGGAAAATCTCAAAACATATTCAATCTGACTGAATAAATACTTAAAAGGTTGCTTTATCACACGGAACCTTTCTCTCTCTCAACTCTTTCACTGTTTATATTCCTCTGTGTCATCTGTGCGTTTCTCACAAACCTCTGAGCTCAGGGAGCGATGAGGCTGAGGCTGAGGCCACCGAGGCCACCGAGGCCACCGAGGCCACGCCCCGGGACGGTCAGGCCCATCGAGGCCGTCCGGATCGACCTGAGGATCCGCTCGTCCGTTGAGCCGCTCTCCTCACGACGCTGCGTGTCTGTGAATGTGGAAAGACCCTCCACACATCAGCTCAACTGGCAGAAACGCAAGGTGGAGGAGACCTGTGTGTGTGTGTGTGTGTGTGTGTGTGTGTGTGTGTGTGTGTGTGTGTGTGTGTGTGTGTGTGTGTGTGGCACGGGCCCCATTTTGTTCCCTTTCAGCCTGACATGTCGCGCAGCGGTCGACCTGGGGCGGTCGACAATAAGAGCAGGATGTCTCAACTCCTGACACGCACGCACACACGCACACACACACACAGGTCTCCGCACACAGGAATGCGATGTGACAACGGGAGATGCCCAGAAGAGCCGCGTTTCCTGCAGTTTAACTCACCTCATCTCCATCTAAAGTGCCCATTCATAACAATGCTACCCGGAGACGCTTTGCTGTAGGAGCTGCTCCCTTTAGCTCTTTATTTATTGAGCCCGCAGCCGATCCCGGGCCCGATCAGGCCGGGAGAGGAAGAGCCTCCTCGTCGAGCTGTCGACGTCAGGCGGAGCCTCTTCCCGGCCGTCGGCGGCGGGCGCTCAATTGACGTGATAATGCTCGACTCCTTGTCCTGTGAATGGAGGCCGCCTCCATTCATTCACAGGAATAACAACAGCCCCATTAAGATAAAGTCAGATTCTGCAGATGAGGCTGACTGATGGGCCCGCATGAGTGACGGGGGCCCCCGGGGCAGCACCTTGAGAGAGGGGGTAGGAGGAGGAGGAGGAGGAGGAGGAGGAGGAGGAGGAGGCCCGGGCCACGCCATCCCTGCTCTAACCTACATGCTCTCGGGCCTGTGACGGAAGCTCTGCGGCGCGTCGCGGCCATTAGCGCCCCTTGTTTCTCCGACTGAAAATTGAAATGTTTCGTCGGTGCCAGCGTCACCGGGTTCCTCCTCACATGGCCTGCGGAGCATGACTCCAGCCCCGGCGCTGGACGAAGAAGTGGCGGCGGCCTTGTTTTGTTTTGTTTCTCCCTTGTTTTTCTTTCCCCGTCTTGTTCTGGAGCCTCGTCCCCCTCTCCTCCCACGACAATGAGGAGCGGCTCGGAGCAGCAGGGGCTGCGTCGGGCTGCTGGGTTCAGAGGGCGCCCGGGCCCAAGGAGTTGGCCTGTTTTTGTTCCATCTGCGCCACTCCACTCTGGAGCTTTGTGCGGCTCTGTCAGGCCTGGGTGGGTAATTAAAAAGGCAAAGGCTCAAGTTGTGATCATTAGGGGCTTGTCCAACACGGGCTGCAAGAGGAGACCCCCGCACACACGTCGGGTCATTTCTGTCCCCCTTCTTTTCCCAGCTTTCTCCCCCCCCACCTCCCTCCCCTCACACACACACACACACACACACACACACACAATGTCGCTTTGAGCATTGCTCAACATCCACAACGGCTCTGAAATGCTCCGTAAATATGCGCCAACAAACATAAACCATACTGTAAACACTCACATTCATCTGTGAGGTTCTTCCTTTTTGTCCCGGGCCCATGACGCCTCTCCTGACGCCCATTCTCCATCTGCCGCTGACGCCTTGCACGCTCTACTTATTACTTTTTCTTTTTTTTTTTTTTAATCTCTTATCCACACCAAACACTTGATTTCTCCCACTCCTCCTATTGGGATAACGTGTTTTTCTCCCCCTCTCCCTCTCTCCCTGTCTGTGTCCTCCTCCCTCCCTCCCTCCCTCCCTCCCTCCCTCCCTCCCTCCTCTGATCCTTTACTCTTGAGTGCTGCTGTTGTGATTTTAGGCTTTTCACCGTCCAGGGCCCGTCGAGTCTCTCCTCCGAGTGCTTTCAGGGTTGTTTCTTTTTTTTCTCTTTTTTGTTTTTTCCACTCCGGCTCCGTTCGCCTCTTACGCCGGGACGCCAAGTAATGGCCCCCCTCTTATCCCGCGTCCACTCGCACCAGACGTGATCTCCCGTGTTTTTCCACTCGATATGTCGCAGTTTCCGCCCGGGTGTAGTTCTTAGCGGGAAGTGCCGTTCTTTTATGGCCGCAGCTCGATTCCAAAAGAGATCCAGAGGCGCCGGAGAAAGCCATCGCGGCTGCCTTGTCTTCCTCGCTTTTCATCCCGGGCTGCACTCGTTAGCGTGGTCTTTCTCGTGGCCAGACGTTTTCATTTTATTTGCCAATCAGACCCAGTCCAAACATGAATCGCTCTTCAGATTTCATCACGGCCGAGGCTTTTACAGAGGCCACTCAACGAGAGAGTTAAATCAAGTGCCTTGCTTAAGGGCATTTCAACGCATGACCTCTCTTTGCCCTCTCCCCTTCCACACACACACACACACACACACACACACACACACGCACACACACACACACACACACACACACACACACCCTGTCCTGCCTCTGACAACACTCCTTGGGCACAGACTCGGCGGCTCTTAAAATGCAAAGACAAACACGATCTTAATGTCGCTCCAAGGGGTCCGTGCGTGTCGTGCAACTTATCGCAGTTCATCTTTGGACTTTTCTTCGTCTATCGGCGTTTGCATCTGTTTGTCTCTCTGGGCCGATACGCTGCAATCAGTGAGGATAAATCAGCCCTATCGAGCGCCGTTGACCATGTTGAATGAGCTGTTTGCCAGCTGTGTGTTTGACTCCGCCGGCCTCTGCAGGTCAGCTCCCTCCCTCAGGGCAGTACCTGATACCTGCTAGATTTTATCCACCTCGGTATGTATGTGTGTGTGTGTGTGTGAGTGTGTGTGCTTTGAAAGGTGCGTTTTTCTTGATGTCTTCCAGTCAATAGTAGCTTCCTGCCTGCGGGGCCCGTGTGTTGTTTAATAGGCTGGTTGGACACAGGGCACCTGTGTTTCCTGCCTCCCACACAGGGACACCCTCTGTTTGACCACTTTGCTCTGTTTGACTGGCACATTTGTTCCAGGTGCATTATGGTTAAAGGTGGAGGTGACTCGATAGCTTCTTGAAATCCGAGGAAGGTGTTGCCATTTGAAGTCGGCTCACCTGTCCTAAGGCTTTATTTCATTTTATTTCATTTTTTTCCCATAACAAGCAACGTCTAGATGACAACACTACATCGTTCAGACCTATGGATTGCTACAAGGACACTCGAGATTCCCTGAAGATGATTCCCAAAGAGCCACCTGATCTTATCACAAACATTTTGGTTCCTGGGTGAAATATCTCAGCACCTACTTAATACTCTACTGACGGCACCCTGTTAGCGTCAACACTTATGAAAATTAGCTCACATGCTCATTTTCATCCTTAATTTCCTTCAGGATCAATAAAGTATCTCTATCTCTATGATTTTGATCTCGTGGGACTCGTAAGACAACACTTTAGATGTGCCTTAGAGCAGGAAAACTGGACCATAACTGGACCTTCTGATGAATTCCTTGTAAACTTTGTTTGGACAGATGAACAGAGGAAATTCCAGGTGGAGACTCCACTGACCTTGTGAAGTCTGGACCGACTTGGCTGGTCATTAGGGAAAAAGCGGCTGCTTGGACACAGCTCTGACCGTTTTCTAAGGAAGTTGTTTCAGACGCCATTCACTCATACCCCAACATATACCCGACTCTTGCAAGGGCAAGATTGTTTGGTTGAAGATACATTGCATCACATTCAGACTAGAGCAGAAGCTTTCACCCAAAGCGACTTACAACAGAGTTAAAACACTGACGCTACGAGCTGGCTTGGAGGTAGTCTGAAGTCGAGAGACGTCACAAAAAGGTTGCGAATGGCCGTATGGGCTGGGTCCGTCAGCAGCTGCTGGAGAAGGCGATGTGTTCGCTCACACAGACTTCTCCGGTCTTTCCTGGAGGCCGGAGCCCCCACGGCGGCTCCTCCGTCCACGGTCTAAAACAACAGCGTGTCCTGCAGCTCATTTGGATGGGCAAATTCTCTCAGCCTACATAATACTTATTTGCCGGGCTGAATTGGTTGGCCGGCGTCTCGGGCCCAGAGATAAGTGGAGAACTTTCCAGATGACTGGCGCAGGACAACCCCGACCCGTCATACCACTGATTGCCACACACTCCTCTGCTGCCTTTTTGGCAGCGATTTCTCCAGGGGCCCCCATTCTGTCTTTGAGTTTGTCCCCATAATGGTAATGGGACACATGCCTTCTTCTCTTCCTCCTCCACACACACACACACACACACACACACACACACAGATACACATTATTGTTCTGTCTCTCCATCTCACCCACACACACACATTGACACAGTGTTAGTATGGCTCTGGGTTAAATGTAGTAAGTCCCAGTCGCCCCATCCTGCCAGCTTTGTCTGCCCTCAGCTGTTCCGGCCCGGTGCCTGTATTGTGCTGCCGGGCTCATTACCAGACCAGAAGAACTGTGGCCCGAAACCTCCGCGCTAATAGGCCTGGAGAGAGACAGAGAGGAGTTATTTCTGCTGTGGCTCGAGTGCAGCCGTATAATGTTTTGTTTTTTTGGCAGGGACGCTGTTAATGTTTAACGTTTTCTCTCTCTCTCTCTCTCTCCCTCTCTCTCTCTCTCTCTCTCTCTCTCTCTGGCCGGCCCTCGCTCAGCTCCGGGCCCGGGCAGTTTGGGAAGAGGGCTCTGCGAAAAAAAAAAAAAGCCGCAGAGAACATTGACTTAAAAGCTCCTCTGTATGTATGAGTGTATATGGATGTGTGTGTGTGTGTGTGTTTCTGCATGCCTGAGCAGGGAACTGGAAAGAATGAGTGTCCGGTCAGTTGATGGGCTGTCTGGAGTGGGCCCGGGCCACTTGGACAACAATGGGATGAAGTGCATCCATTGTTTAAAGTTTACAGGGCGGTACGCGCAGCGTACAGTAGTGCGGCATACAAAGAGACGGGTGTAAAAGAGGTGAGTCAGGAACATGGCGAGATGTGAGGAGAGTGAAGGCTTGGAAAGACAGGGAGAAAGAGGAGCGCATACTGTAAACAGAGAGCCGTCAGGGCCAATCTCCGTCAGGCGGGACGATCCCGCCCCGGCCGAACTGATATTGAGGCTTTTAAGTGGTCGTCTCAGAAGTCAGACAGAAAGCCTTCGCACTGTCTGATTTAAGAGTTATATAATTAGGCTTGAGGGGCTCCTGGGCCATGAATTAGGCCACGAGCCACGTAGCAGTTTGTGAACTGAAAATCGCTGCAAAAGGTTGCAGTGGTCTAATGAGACCGAGCAGCAAACACCACAGAGGAAGAAGAAGAAGAACGAACCGAGGACCCAAACTATAAAACATATGATGCCTGATTAAAACACAAAATCTATCAAACAAAAAAAAGCTAAAACTACATGGCTCCTAACGAAGTTACATCACTATATATATTACAGTTGTATACACACACACATATATACAATATCATATACCTCTTTTTTTTTACCATATTAATATATTAGTATGTTTCTGCAGTTGTGCTTGTTTGATATTGCTTTAACATGTTCTACAATAGCTGTGGGCCACATGGTCTGTTAATACATAACATATGAGTCATTTAGTGTCAGCTTTACCTGCTGAGGAAGATCTTTCTGCAGCGATCGAAAGCTCCAGGACTTTTTTTGTTCATTGTGTTTATGTTCTCATTTCTCTTTTTGTTCTATTTTTTTAATTTATCACACACAGTTGCACAAAAAAATGAATGCTCACACCTTGGTGTGTACACTGTAAATATTTATATATATACATGTATATTCTTCTGTGTTTATTCTCACTTTTGCTGGCCTTGAATTAGACCAAACTGAGTCGTTTGAACGAAATCTAATTGAATTCTCGTCATTTTCCATGTATTTTTAAGTGTTTTAATAAACTAGATGATAACCCCACCTACAAAAAAAAAAAAACCCTCTCCAATCACATCTGCATCGGCGCAGCGCCTCTCACAGGTTTCAGCGCACTAGTTTTTAATAGGCGCAGTAGTCTCGGTCCTGCGGCTCGGCACCAGGTGTTCTGCGGCAGCACCGACGAACCGTGGCGTCGTTAACGGGCTGCAATTATAGAGGGACGGAAATGATGGCGAATAAAACCACATGATGCAGAAAATAAAAGAAGAAATTAAACAGATGCGCGTGTTTTGCAGGTTCATTGCTCTCGTCTTTAAAAAAAAAGGAAAAGACTCCGATAGTTAAAGCGAAAAATATGCAGTAGATTTTCAGTGTAAAAGCCCTAATAATAATAATAATAATAATAACAACAATAACCATATTGTTATTATTATTAGAAAAAACACGAGCAGACATTTCAAAGCAAACAAGGTGTCCTCCCTCGCGTAAAAGTGTGAGGTTCCCACCAGAAAAAATGTTTGTTGAAAATCAAATTCAACCATTAGAAAGACAACAAAAAACACCACGGTAAATTTCTCATGCTTTAATTAAAATAATTCTTTAAAAATTCCTTATTTACATCTGCAATAATAATATTAATAACAGTATAAGAAAAAATAGTCACAGATCTTACCAAACATCGGAATGACAACAAACTAAAATTTATTTCACGCAAAAACAAAAATGTATTTCAAGCCTTGTTGGTTTTTAGTAGCCCAAAATCAGCATCCCACCCCTCTGCCCCCCGCCCCCCACACCCCCCCCACCTCCCCTCATCAGTCATCTGAATTGCATCACTTCCCCCCTTAAGTAATTCATCATTTACAATATGTACATATTGCCAGACAAATGCATTAATTGTGTGCTGAGGGCAACAGTTTTGTTTGTAATTGTTGATGTCACCATTTGGTCTATTTTCAACGCAGGCTCTTCATTTCGAATCTACAGACAAAACAAGCTACGAAAGGAATTTGCAAGCAGACACATCGGGAAAAGGACTTAATTTGTGTTGACAGGACAAAAAGATCCATAAACAAAGGCAGGCATAGTTCAGTAGAGAGGAGTTGCATATCTGTATTCACTGGTGTGACGTCGCAGATGTTGGAGAAAGAAAGACGGACAGAAAGAAAGAAAGAAAGTCTTTGGCCAAAATAAAGAGCTCTGTCTGCTGGAAGCTTATGCACCATGATGTTGAGACGTCAGGAGGAGTTCAGAGTTGTGATGTGTAAATGTGCATGAGTCGGAGTTTCCCTGGGCTGGGATCAGTCAGGACGAATAAATACGGTTCAGGGACGCAGAGGAAACAAGCGGTGACGTCTCTGAGCGGAGTCTCAGAGTTCGCATCCAGTTTTCCATTTTCATGCCTTGGTCCACGATCACTTGATGCAAAAAGTCCTCTGGTCCCGGTCCCAGAGCGGGCCCCGTGCAGCAGGGACTAGAGGTGGTCGTATGCGGCTGCAGACGGCGGGGCGGTGCGGGAGGCCGAGCTGTAGTAGTAGGGTGAACCTGCGGGGGGAGACACACACGGAGGGTCTTCAGAGGGGGTTCCTGGATCCATCCATTCATTATTTAACCTGCTTGGTACCCTAACAGTGTCAAAGGGGTCTGTGTTAGTCCATCACTCTCACATTCACATCCGGGGTCTCAAATCGACCTGAATATGGATGTTTTTGGAGTGTGTGGAGATGCTTTTCATTCCTCACTCACATTAAGCTCTGAGGTGAGCTTCTAGCTCTGCTTCTGGGGTCACTGCATACACCTAGTCTTCAAATCGCTGCTTTTTTCTGACAATCAGACAGCAGGTTTTCTCCAGGCGCTCTCGTTTCCGCCCACAGTCCAAACATGGGCATGTTGAGGTGGACTGCAGGCTCTAAATGGCCCCAAGGTGTGAGGGTAAGAGTGGATGATGTGTGTGTGTCCTGTGATGGACTGGAGACCTCTCTAAGGTGGATCTCCTGCCTATATCCTATGTAAGCTGGAGAAAGCTGCCAGCAGACACCTAGGATGCTGGTATAAAGCGAGTTGAGTAGATGGATGCATGCAACAGTGAAGACATAAAGGAACATTACATTTTGAAGCATTCTTTATGATCCTGTTGCGCTTTGGACAGTGCCTCACACTTTTCAAAATGAATAAATATAATGTAGATGACAGGCGGCCTCATATTTGCTAGTATTAGAAGAAATTTAAATGGACCTATCTCACTGTATTTGCTGTCCTCACAAATTTTCATTCTGCAGAAAGAAGGCCTTCAATAGGCCTTCTTACAGTAAATCTAAAGTTGTACATATTTGACATATGAATTGATATCTTTTGCTTAATTATTCTATTTACCTTGCCCGTTTCACGCCACAACAAATTCCTCACAGCTGCGTAACTAGGATGCATAACTACCTGACAGTACACATATTCTAATTAAGCTACGCTCACGATGAAAGGTTCGTGAGGACCGGCTGCTTTACACGCCGATCCGGCTCACAGTAACTCCCCAGTGCCTCCAGCAAGCGCAGCACCTACCCAGTATGCTGGAGTTGGTGAACCTCCAGGCGTCGCTGTAGGAGGTGTAGGGCGAGTGGCTGTAGGTCTGACCCGAGTACTCTGCACCTGCTGGGTGAGAAACAATGAGAAAGAACAACTTGATCAAACGCTCACATCCAGATAAGACATGTCCAAACCAACAAAGGTCTTTATTAAAAGTCCTAGCCAAGGGCTTGATGTTGATGTTATATGTGTGTGTGCGTGTGTGTGTGTGTGTGTGTGTGTGTGCGTGTGTGCGTGCCAGCATCTGCTGGCTTGCTGCTCATAATTCACCAACAGTTAGTGCAGCCTGTAAACCATTAATCTGTGGTGCAGGTGTAGGCAGAGGGTAAAATCCCTCGGCCCAGTGGTGCGTGCATGCAGCTAGCCTCTACGCCCTCTCTCCTCGGCCCCCTCGCATCCTCCTGCCCTCAGAGGTGCCCTCCTCCTCTTCCTCCTCCTCCTCCTCCTCATCCGACACTTCCTGCTTTAGCCTCTCCGGCACTCCTCTTTCTTTCTTTGCTCTTTTTTTAACATTCCAATATCTAATTGGTAATTATGTTGGCTGGAATGAATCCCTGAGCTCCCCACCGCCACCACCTCCTCTTATTCCTCCTCCTCCTCCTCCTCTTCCTCCTCCTCCTAACCCCCCACCTCCCCACACACACACACACACACACACACACACTCGGTAATTGTGTAGCAACGCTTCCTCACAGCGAGCCCACCAGAAAAATAATAAATCAGACCCTCTCATTTCGCGCTTCGGAGGGCAGACTTCAAATAAAAAAAAGGGCACATCACACACACTCACACACACACACACACACACACACACACACACACAGACTAGCTTGTATGTAACCATCCTGACGTAAACACACACACACACACACACAGAGCGATACACACTAACGTACACCACCACAAAGACCACCTCTCTTTTTTTTTTTTTTTTTCACCCATACCCAGACTTTGCACCCCCTCCGCCCACCCTGCGCCTCCCTCCCGGGCCCCCTGGTTCCCATGGCGATGTGTGGTCAGAGGTGTCTGGGTGGGGGAGTGTGGGCAGCAGGGCGGAACCCCCTGCCTGCACCCTGTACCCCCCGGGCCCATGTGCACACACACACACACACACACACACACACACACACACACACACACACACACACACACACACACAGTTCACCACCCTGGCAAAGACTACTCATTGACTCAGCCCGTCCTCCTGTTAATCTACAAGCCTCCTATCCCTGTGCCTCGCCTTCTCTTTACTCCTTCATCTCCCTCCCTGCGCTTTCTTTTTTTACCTGTCGCCACTGGCGGAGGAACAACTCGCACTCCGTGCTTGAGAAAAAGCACAAATAACTAGAGAAACATCTGGAAGTATGAGCACCGCATTAACCATGCTACTCTGTGAATGTACCTGAAGCACGGAAGGTAAAAGTTTGTGACATATGCGTTTCCTGTTCAGATTGTCTTCAGATTCATTTTTATGAATATCTTCGTAAATGGCTTGATCTGTGCCATTTCAACAAGTCAAACAACTACACACACAGGTCGACCCTAGAAAACTTTCTGACATGACAGTCACCCTCATATTCGCCCAAAATCTATGTGATGATGCAAAAAAATGCAGTATGCAGTTGCTGAAATTAAAGTATCCTCTCATAGGTAGCATTTGTACTTCTGCCTGTTGTGCTGAATATTCTACTATTTGTTTGACGAGTTGTGGTTAAAATCGAGTCAGCGACATACCTGCGACCATGCCGGTGATGGCGGAGGAGGTGTATCCTGTCTGGGCAGGGGAGGCGATGTGAGGTGGGTAACCAGGCAGGGTGGAGCTCACCATGTCACGCCCTGGAAAGACACACACCCTCAGCATCGAGACGGCCACTGAACGATCTGCCTCGGCGTTCAAATGACCGCCGGATTAATTACCCATGAAAATGGATCATGGACGGGTGGGTGGGATGGATGGCTGGCGTTACCTGAGATGAGAGACTGACTGCTGAACTGTCCGTACACGGGCGCGTTATGGTGGAATGAGTTGAAGGCGTTGGGGAAGTGGTTGGAGTTGCTGCAGCTGCTGTTGGGCTTTTGCAGCGCCTGCAGCTCCACAAATGCCAGGCTGGAGGCGGCCATGTTGGGGGAGGGGCTTGTGCTGGTCACCTCCGGGGACATTTCCTGTTTGAGGCAGAGCGGCAGGGGCTGGAGGTGGTCTGAGTGGGTGGCGAAGGGCGGGCGGGCGGTTGGGTGGAGAATGAAAACAAAAGGTGAACATGAGTGGAAGATGAGTGGAAAATGCTAAAAACAAACAAAAAGTGGCCGCGAGGACGGCAGGGTCAAAGGGCGCGTCTTTTAGGGTCTCACCGGTCACCATGGCGTAGCTCTGGTGCGCCGTCAGATTCCGACCAATGGCGGAGCTGGATGTTGAGAGGTTGGTCTTGGCCTCGTCCAGGCTGCCATTAATAAGAGCCAGCGGGTACAAAGTCTGTGGAGGACGAGCAAGGGATTAGCTATTGGTGCAAAGCGTGACACACATGATATGTTTTCAGCTGACGGCTCTAAATTGCGTTGAAAAACATTGGAAATAAAAAGAAAGTCCAGGCTCCTTCCCCTCCCCTCTTAATTCGTTTATCTGTGTTCATTCCTCTGAGGTGAGCTGCCAGACAAATGAATTTCCCTTAGGGGATCAATAAACTCCTACTCCTATTCCTATTAATAAAGAGCTTTAGTCCAGGATGGCTCCAGGCGAGGGTTCGGATTAGGATTGGGGTTAGGGTTTGGGTTAGGGTTGGGGTTAGGGTTCTCACCTGCTCCGTCTTGCTGCTGGAGGCCGGGCCGAACGAGTCCGGCGGGTAGTGGTGTCTGTCGAAGCCACAGTCCAGATGCTGCGTGGCTGAGGCGAAGTGATCTAGTCTCATCTGCTTCCTGGGGACGCCCCCGCTGCCCTGAGAGTCCACGCTGTGCCGACAGCTCTCCTGATCACCTGAGGGGGACGACGGTCAATGTCAAACGTCACCTACGGCTAAAGCGTCTCTCGGCCGTTTGATTTACGCGCCGCAGGTAATATGTGTGCGTGTGTGGATGGAGTGTTGTGATTATGCGGACAGGATTTACACTTTGCGTGTGAGCGTGTGAATGAGCCATCATTTAACGTGAGTGTGTGTCAGGTATAGAAGAGGAAATAAGTAATTGAATTCAGGGGAACAGGATTTTTATGAAACACTTAATTTCTCCCTCTTCGATGCTTGTCACCTCGATGTTGATTGATAAATGCACTTCTCTGGTCTTCAAGGCCACTCAAAGCATCTTAAAGACACATTCACCTACTCTCTTTCATAAACCAGTGGCAGAAACAACCCTATTCTGCTCCATCTTTAACCACTCAACCAGTCACCTGCAGGGGCTGGGATTGAACCAGTTGCCCCTCTGATAAGTGGACGGCCATGCTCCGAGCTCCAGACAGGAGAACCCATTTTTAACTTTGAAGTAAAAGGCGATAAATGAGTTATCCAATAAAACGAACTCGCATTTCGCTGGTATGAGTCATGACACTCAGAGCGAATGACTTGAGGCAGCAAACCAATTAGCTGCGTGCTACAGATTCAGTCAGAAACTAAACATTAACCTAGGTTTCCGAACGTGAAGAAATGACTTTGCCACAAGCGGAAAACCGCAGGTCTGGACCTCTAAGGCGAAAGCAAATTTGGAGCCACCCTTGGCCACTTTATGTGCTCTTACTGTCATCGTGACTCCTCTTGCCCTCGGCGCTGGGCTGAGGGATCCCCAACAAGCCGCTGATGGAGTAGGTGGAGCCCAGAGAGTCAGACTGTGGAGACTCGGGAGGGGTGACGGCCGAACTGGGAACTGAGGGAGAGAGAGAGAGAGAGAGAGAGAGAGAGAGAGAGAGAGAGAGAGAGAGAGAGAGAGACAAACACAGGTTTGAGACACGGAGCGGAAACAACATCTCTGTGGTCCCGTGAACTCAAGGTCACGGGTTTAATCCCACATAACAATGAGCACGCTCTCTAATCTGTAACCTCAATCCTTCACCACTACACAGTTTAATGATGGTTTGATACGGACGGTGATGTCGTGTTATGGTTCTGTGCATGTGTTGAGACTTACTCAAGGTTTGTCCCGGACTCAGGCCTTTTCCATCCAGAGGCAGATTGAACGGCTGCTGGACCTTTGTACGAATTATTCTAGAGGGAAAACAAGCGTTTTACAAATTAATACCGCCTGCACAAGGGCTGTCTGGTGAGTTCAAGCATCGGCATAATGACAGAACAGGGAGAAGCAGAGAGAGGGGGGAGAAGAGGGATTTCCTTCATTATGCGGGTTGTCACCTGTTAATGGAGCTCACGCTGGGCACCGTGTCGCTGTCGCACACCCCCTCGGCCAGCAGCCGGTCCCTGATCTCCCAGGCGAACATGGTGGGGTTCTGCCTCTTGTACTCCGCTATTTTGTCCACTACTTTCGGGGTGGCCACTTTGGGCTTGGAGCCTCCGATCACGCCGGGTTTGATGCTGCCCGTCTCGTAGTACCTGGAGGGGAGACGGTGGAGGAGGAGGAGGAGGAGGAGGAGGAGGAGGAGGAGGAGGAGGAGCACGCTGTTAAATAGGGTCAGGCGTCGTCAGGAACGTTTCCCAGTGGCCGGGGGATCAAACATGCTGTCGGTTTTAAATGAAATACTGGTCCGATGCACTTTGACGCACAAAAGCATCGTCATGCGTGTATCAGTTTATAAAAACACCTATCAAAAATGAGGACAAGTGAAATGAAGACTCATTGGTGCGAGGCAGGGGTTTGGTGAAGCTTCTGGTGAAATGTCAGTGTACATGCTCTGGTTCCCCCTCAGAGTCCGTCTTAAATATATATGGCTGTATAAAACTAGCTTAGATCGGAGAAAAGTTGCAAAGAAGGGCGTGTAAAATATCATCTGAGGCATTTCTGACAAAAACCAATGCCCAAAAGATAAATCCAGCATTCAACCACTCTTGGTCACCTTTAAGTATCATGTACATGACCACTGTTTTACAAATCAAGATGCTGGCCACAGACGGCCACAGGCAGGCGATGGGTCGGTGCTCACCTCCCCAGGATCTTGCTGACGCAGCCGTGGCTGACTCTGAGCTGGCGGGAGATGTCGCAGGGCCGGACCCCCTGGTGGGCCATGTCCACGATGCGTTGCCGGATCACCTCCGGTAGCGGGCGTCCATTAACGAACATTCCACCTAGTTGGTTAAGACCCCCATGACCTGGGGGAGGAAGGGGGATGAACACTCATAAATGTCGAGGAACCACTGCAGAAAAACAAAAATCACACACACTCTGCAGATGGGAAATATTCAAGCACTGAGCACTAAATATACATGTTTAGATCCTTTAAAGCTCGTCATCTTTGGTTGAGATCCCTCATGCCATTGTGGACACACACACACCCACACAAGCTGATCACAGACAGTCCTGCACTGTCCCATCACACTGCAGAGTCGGTGTCTTGCAATCTGTCTTACAAGTATTACAATTCAAAGCCGTAAAAAAGGAGGAAATGATCGTGTTCTCCTCTATCTATCACTGATGGATAGATAAACTGTTACGAGGAGTGGAGTGATGTCATGAGGCTCGGATCGTGCTCACATGCTGTGACAAAATCTGTGATGCTCATATTTTAGTGACATTTTTTTTAAGACTGATGGGGAATTAGCCAATACGGCTTGGTTGTGAGATGAAGGCTTTCCCACTCCACGTTTATATTTATATTTGAGTCTTTTTCATTAAGCATTAAGCGTCACAGCATTACGCTGTTTAATTTAAGACGCCAGAGAAACTCACCAGTTCAGCTAATAGTTTTTTGATTACTTATAAACTAATCACCTCCTTATGAAAAATACCTGCAGGCTTTTTTTTCTCTCTCTCGCAGCTCTCATTTATACATGCCACTAATTTGTATTTTGCAGTCTCGGTGGGCCTCAGTGAAGGTGATTATTTTTATTTTGTTCCTGGAAATTAAAGTGGAACGTGCCATTTAGCAACAAGAACAAACTTTGCCCTCACAAAAGATTGAAAGCTCCAATTACCAAGCTCAAAAAGATGCACACAAACATTTTGAATTATTTATGTTGTCTGCATTTTACATCACGTTGTGAATAATGTTCAAATAATACTAAGTATTATTAGGTAATAATTACAGTATTTAAATGATCTCCTCCCATGAATATGTGAATAATGAAATAATGGGAACGCGCAGACAATTTCTAATTGTCCACACATACAGCAAATATGCTTTTTGCACAGTTTGAGAACAAACTCATACAAACAGTCATGTTTTAAGTATTATTCATTAACTTAACATGTCTTTTTGATATTAGAGGCTTTGTGCACGTCTGAAAAAGTGATGTTTCCGACAGTGATGTGTTCGACCCTCGGACATATAAAAGTAATTCAGCTGTAATAAATTGCATTGATCTGAGCAGGAGACAAAGCGCTCCACTGTCTTCACTGCACGGTGGTGACTCTGCAAGAAGACCCCCCCCCCCCTTCTTCTTTAATTTAACCCATTGAGACACCTCTCTGTCTCTCTCTTTCTCGGCCCCTTTCCCGGCTTTCATTTCCACATCAAACAGCCGGTTTGAGGGAGCGAAGGAGGGGAGGAAAGGAGGGAGGGAAGGAAAGGAGGGAGGGAAGAAGAAGAAGGGAGGGAAGGAGGGAAGGAGGGAGGGAGGGAGGCGAGCCTCTATTAACGCTGCCAGCGGAGTGTGGAAAAAAATCTCCCCGCCAAGCTTCATCAACCTGCAGGATATTAAAGAGGAGCAGACCCGGGGGAGGGAGGAAGGGAGAGAGGGAGGGAGGGAGGGGTGCAGGGAGCGCGCAAGAGTGAGCGCGCACCACACACTGACACAATGTGTGTGTGTGTGCACCAAAAAACAAAGCATAGGTAGATACAGACAGACAGAAAGATCAATATAGATAGATATAGACAGAGATAGACAGATAGGTAGATGGCGATAGATAGATAGATACATAGATAGATAGACAGATAGATAGACGGATAGATAGATTGACCTCCTGCTGCTCTGTGACCAGGGGGAGGCCTGCTCTAAATCTTGTATCCGACAGCTTTAAGTGTCTTCCAATTACACTCCTTAATATTCCCACACAACAGCCAGAGGGAGGCGACGGCTCTCTGCATGAACAGACAGGAAACCTTCCTCGCTGCGGGCTGAACGTTGTTCTGCGTCTAAAACCTACACTGGACACGTGTGTGTGAAGGTGAAATGAACCTGGACCATGCCCTGGTATAGAGCATCAACCATCTGAATGGTCTATGACACACTGTAAAGGACACTGTCCTGTGAGGACACATCTCTGAGTTTAACTACATTAAGTTATAGGAGTTGCTCTTCAACCACATTGTGTTACGTGTGCATGCATGTGTTGTAAACCTGAAACACCCTCATTATTCCATTATTTTCTGCCAATCTATAATAACAATATCTGTCAGGAGCTGCTCTGCTTCAAAGTCTTTATTAAACATGAACAAACTGTCAGTCCAACACTGGAGCGAGCTGTTGGTTATGTCACATCAAGACAAGAGGAGTCCTGGTTCGACTCCTGGGTCGCACTGTGGGACTTTACACCTACTCCCTGTTCACCACTTCCATATCATGGGAGTCATTTTCTGTTTTTCTCCCACAGTCCACAAACATGCATTAAGGTTGATTGAAGACCCTAAATTGCCCCTAGGCGTGAGTGTGAGAGCGAATGGTTTGTGTGTGTGTCCTGTGATGGACTGGAGACCTGTCCGGGGTGTGTTTCCTTGCCATGAGCTGGAGACAGACCCCAGTAGACCCTGTGAAACTGTGAGGGTGCAGAGCTGGTACAATAGAGGATGGATGGATGGGTCTAATGTGTTTCCATCTCCCGTTGATGACAGGAAATAGAGGAAGGGCCTGTGTTGTGTATTTACCTCTTCCAGTGTTGCTGGACATATCCCTGAGTTTCTGCTCTTTTCTCCAGCAGCTGAACGTGATGTTCTCCTCCACCACCTCCTCCACCTCCTTCTCCTCCTTCTCCTCCTCCTCCTCCTCGCTGTTCCAGTTAAAGTCTTTTCTCTCCTCGTCCTGCCTCGGCTGGCATTAGCCTGACTCCTGGTCGCGCGCTGCAGGAGGACAGTGGTTTTTATGAATTTGGCTCGTTTGTCAAAATGTGTGTGTGTGTGTGTGTGTGTGTGTGTGTGTGTGTGTGTGTGTGTGTGTGTGTCCCTGTCTCCAAACCACCTGCACTCATCGCTCTTTGTCCCCCGGCTGCGAGGAGCAGAGGAGGTCACTCTGCACAGGCTCTGAACAGGCCTCTGTGTGTGTGTGTGTTTGTGTAAAAACACCATGATCTAATCTGCAGGATTTCTACAACATGAAGGATTTTCCTCCCTCCCCCTGCAGACCTGCTGCCCCGGTGGCTGCTGCTGCTTTACATAAAATTTACAATTTTCTAATTAGGATTAACGGCCCTCATTAATCACCCTATAAAACCATCAGAATCGGGGAATGCCGTTTTATTTACAATCTATACATTCTGGCGCAAATGTTAAGAATAGGTTTGTTTTTCAAGAAATACTGTGGCCAAAGTTGGATTAAAGTAAAGCTTCAAGTATCCAATTTGATGAGTGAGAACAAAATGAAAAAATGCGTAGTTGGTGATAAGTTAAGTCACAACTTTTTGCTCTAATTTTGTTTCCTTTAACATATAAACTGGCTGAATGAGACAGCAAAAAGGAGCAAAAACATGATGTTTTTCATGGATTTCGCTGTGGCAGCAGCTCCATTGCTCTGCTCCCTCCATTTATTGGAATAAAAATGTGTTAATAACACAGGTGGGAAAGTTTGTGACAACGTGATTAATTTCAGTGTGTGCAGCTGTCAGGGCCGAAGGCTTTTTTAGCGATACACCGAATAATGAGCACTGAATCGTCACTCTGGGAGAGGAAACCTGTAGCTGAAATTCAAGTGATTTCAAGTTTTTTACTCCAAACATTGGACCGTGGTGTAAACTGACTGACAGCTGAAAATTAAAATAAATACAATTCAGCATAAAAATAAACATTTTTGTATTTTTTTGTCTTTTGTGTGTTTCAATGAAACATATTTTTTTCTTGTCGTTTTAATTCTGGTCAACCACTTTAATCTTCATTCAAAATTGAAAGCATAAAAGCAGCTCTATACAATCAGATGTATTGCTGTATTATTATAATAAAAATACACCTGAATATAAATAATAAATAGAATAATAAATAATTAACGGTTCTTAACTGAAAAAAGTCTGGAGTGGGACATGAAAAGGAAGCCTGAGAAATTTCAACATTTTTGTAACGTAATTTTTGGCACATTGTGGAGCAAAAATCAGTATTAATAGTAACAAATATCCTGTCTTCTATCGATAATAATAACCTTGGCACAGATTTCGTCTGGCACAGTTTTTTTCCCCTGTTTATTAATTTTCCTGCAGCTTCTTTAATGAATTATTTAAACTCATCCCTCCGTTTTGATGTCGTTGACTTTCTATTTGTGATTTCTATTTACGCTGCATTTTAGTTCTTCTAGCTTTTGCGGGAATTGTGCAGCACACTCCTCAGGACTCATTCACAACGCTTGTTTGGCTTTCTTCGGGATTTTAGCAGCAGGATATTTCTTTCTTTCCCCGAGTCTACAACACGTCAGGTGGCATCACAGAAACGCCGTCTAAAAGCCTGAGACGCGGGTCTGAGATGATCAGTTTACATCAGGTTGAGGACGGAAAAGCAGCAGCAGAGAGGAAGAGTTGTCACGTCTGTCTGCGCTCCTCCGAGATGAAACTGGAGGATTTTTTTCTCCCTGCTGAAACTTTACGCTGGCCTGCACTGACATCGCAGCTCCCCATTCTCCCCAGCTCGGACTACAAGACGCGACGATCTAGTCATTACAGCTCTATGAGCGAGAGAGAGAAAGAGAGACAGAGGGAGAGAGAGGGGAGATCTTACCTGTGGGAGGACGACGCAGGTCCAGGAACATAAAAACCTCCAGGACTCAGCGGCTCAACGTGATATTATCCAAATGATGTGGACGGACGCCGATAACAGAGCGCGTGTGAATACGTGTGTGTGCGTGAGTGTGTGTGTGTGTGAGGGAGAGAGAGAGAGGAACAGTGAGTGTGTGTGTCCTGGACTGCTGCTCTGTTGTGTTATGTTGTGCGCTGCCAGGTTTTATCCAACTGGAGCTGCGCAGAGGACGGAGCTGCGCTGCCATTGGAGGAAGAGGAGGAGGAGGAGGAGGGACACACACACACACACACACACGCAGACGCACGGATTTAAAAGAAAAGACAGGACGAGTGAGGCCGTGTTGTGATTGCTGCACACCCACGGAGTTTGTGCAAGGAAATATTTTGTCAGGAACACACACACACACACACACACACATACACACACATACACACACACACACACACACACACACACACACACACACACACACACACACACACACACACACACACACACAGTTGGCTAGCTTTTACTTTGAAAGATTGACACAGGAAACATGAATGCTATAGAAGTCATGACAAGCTTGAGGAAAACTTAATCAATCATTTAATTAATTAATCATATAAAACATAGGGTTGGTGTTGGTATCTCTTGGTTTTATTCACAGTGATGGGTGGGTGTTTTCCCTCATCTTAGAATACCTCAAACACAATATAAATTGCGTAAAAAACGAAATTCTGCTTTATTAATTTTTACACCCCACGCACGCACGCACGCACACACACACACACACACACACACACACACACACATCTGACTTGAAACACTTGAAGCATCTTTCCCAACTCCTACAGAGTCCTATAACTTCATTTACTTGAGTTCAAAGAGCGATTCAAGACTCATGGACCCGTTGTATATCATCATAACAGAATAAAATACTAAATGAAATACGATACTGAGTGCTTATACATTAGGTGCAAATCTGCTTTGGATACATAGTGACATATGTTTTCCTGGCTTCTAGACAAGAAACACCGTGTAATTGTAAGAATATATTCTTACACACGGTGTAAGAATAAAACCCTTTCACCCTACATGATGCCTGCTTTAAAAAACAAAACAAAATTCTTCACTGATAAATACGGTCAATTCCTTTTATGTTTTCGTTATAAACGTCAGGCTGTGCAAATGTGTGGGCGCGCGTGCATGTACGTGTGTGTGCGCTGTTTTCGCGCGGCCCTCGCGAGGCAGCCATGGGGCGCGTGTACGCGTGATGTCACCGCGGGGTGTCGCGACCCCCCTGTGTGAAGAAAAAGCCCTAAATGTTGTTCTCAGGAGGCAGTAAAACAAACACAACACCTCTAATGACACACACACACGTACACACACACACACACACACACACACAAAGAAATCACCATCTTCCAGATCCTTCTCCATCGTTCTTCTTATCTTTCCGTGAGAAAACGTGAAATATTTTGCTCATAGGAGCTCGCACATATAAGGAGCTCACACATGTAATATACCATCAGGTTTAGATGGCGAGAAAACAGCGGAGAGGACGTTGACAGCGTCCTCGTATGTGGGTTTATTTGTTTGTTTATGTGTAGTAAATAGTTTGGTTGCATGCAGCGCAGCTCTGATATAACGTGTCCGGCGAGTTGTCACTTTAAATAAAGCTGATTTGAGTTGAGAAGGCAACACGAAGAGCCGTGACAAACTCCACATTCACCAACGTTTTTAAAAATATATATCGTTTGTAAACAGGGCACCCAGGATACAATTTAACAGACAACTGAAGTGAAAAATTGAATTCAAAGTGGTGGGACAGGTGAGCTCACCTTTATCTCGGCCCTCCATCCCTCCGCAGCGACATCAGAGCTGCAGCGGGACAATGAGGAGACTGTTTTCTGATAAATAAAACTTCGAGAAAGACTAAAGGGAGGGACAACAGAGGCTGGAAACAGAGCAGAAAAAATGACAAGAGCCCGGAGGGACAGAGGGGTGACCGAGAGTTTAACAAGGGATTAAAACTCACTGATTTTTATCTGTCACAATGATACAGTGAATCAAAATGGCGTCTAATTATAAGGGTCCACTTCGCCAGGGGGGAGCAGAGGCAGGAGGAGGCGTCCACACCCTAAAGCTGGACCTCCAGAACCATATTTCTGCAAGCGTCCTCACATCTGAGCTTAGGCCAGGAGCAGAAAATGTCACCAAAATATTGCCCACAGAAAAACGAGAAGATACTTCTACTCTCTTTAAGTACCGTAAGTTGCTGCTTCTGGTTCAGTTAAAATGTAAAAATGAATAAATAAATAAATAAATGAATGAATAAATACATAAAAATCACAGACCTGCCAGGATTCTGGCTAAAGAAAAGACAGCCGTTTTATTTGACAAAAAACTATCAATCTTACGAGGTTGTTAATTATTACTTAAAGATAATTTCTTGCACGTTTTCCCACAGGCTGCAGCAGGATGCAGACCAGAAAGAAGAAAAAACGGCTGCAAAGTTGATACTAAGAAGGTACAAAACATGCACAAATTTTACTTGACATGTCTCATTTTATTGCAAAAAGACAGCTGCAACTCTGCAGCTCTTGCACTCAATTCTGCCTCTGAATACGTCCCTTGATTACTGTTCAACTAAAAATCATTGGGAATTAACACTTATAATAACCAATTCATAGCCCTCCTGATAAGTGAGCTAAAGACTTTATTTGAGGTGATTAATGCTTTAATATTATATCCTTTTCTCCTTTTTCTTCGGGTGTGTCCCATGTTGACGGGTGTATCATCGCATTTACTTCCTGCAAAAAAACGGAGAAAAAAGAGGCGGAAAAAAGGAAAAAGGAGAAGAAAGCTGTAACCTGCGGCGACAGGTGAGCATCAAGAGGAGGTGGTGGAGGTGGGGTGGGGAGGTGTCAGGGACTTCCGACTGCACAGATAAGACAACAAGACCAACTATTGTACCGGCTTGTTAGTGTCGGGAGGACATTTAACTCACACTGAACGCATTTAATAGCTGTAAAAAAACGTTAAGTCACAATTCTCACAAAAAGGCCAATCTGCATGTTAAAAATAAGGCTGCAAGCCAATAATAAATACCATATAATACACCAAATAATCCTGCAAACCAGGATAAAATGTCCTCTGCATATCAAGAGGAGAGGTCGCGCTGAAACTACGATGATCATCTGAAATTCAGCAGCCGCGCGCTCCCTCGCCGCCTCGCGCGCGCGCTCCCGCGCCCACTGTGACAACTCTTATAAATGCGTGTCTCTGTGTGGTCAGCGAGTCGAGAGGAGCCACATAATTAGGCGCTGATGGCTGCGGAAACACCTCAGTACTGATGATGATGATCACATTAGGGCGAAGAGCTGCAGTACGCGTTTCCCTGTTTCCTTGTTGACTCCTGCACCGACACTCTCAGAGGAAACAATGATATTTATATTATGGGATTATTTCTGAGGATCATCTCTGCCATCATTTGTGGCTTTTTGCACATTTTTTGTGGACTGAATTAAAGGTTATGTTTTATCTAATTCACAGGTCTGTCCCAATCCGTTTAACACACATCTGAGTGTAAATGCTGATCCACTAATCTCCCTACTATTTATTACTCACCTATTACTCTTATAATACATTTTCATATTCCTCACAGTCTAAAATCTTTTTAAATCCAAGCAAATCTTAAAGAGGATATAGAATGACAGAATGGAGTACTTGTCATTGGTTTCCAGTGCTAAAATAGAAGCTATGAAACACTGGACTCATCAGAAATGCCTCAGATTCAGTTTTACAAGCCCTCGCGGAGTCGTATTTTTGGTGAGTGGATATTATGATTTGTTCCTACACAGATCTGTGTCTGCGCTCTGACTGGCTGCCACACGCGAATGCTCAGAAATCAATTTCCAACTCTAGCCACGAGGGCCGTACACATCCAGCCTCATATGTTTGAGCCAGAATCAGAGGAGGACGCAGGTAGTGAGGAAGAACCAGGAGCGAGTACACAAATCGGTTCACCAGAAACTTCACCAAACTGCTTTCTTACAATTGTGTGCCTTCACTCACTCACATAAGTAAACAGAGTATTAATATAAATATATATGTGACATGTATGCACAGTTTTTAGCTGCCACTTTGATATTTGACATTTTTCCATGAATGATGCCATAATGAAGTTTTTGGACCTGCTATACATCTTTGGCTCAGTCTAACCAGTCTAGACTGTTGCAAAGTCTTCTTATGTCACCTTTAGGGCTGCAAACAAATTAGTTGTTTGTTGATCCATGGACAACATTTACTTGGGGAAATCAGATTGTGTGTCACTGCTGAGTGAACCTGACATGCTGGACCTGTTTGTGCAGAAAACTGCAATCATCTGCATATGCAGTGTTTCCCGTTTTTTTTGCTGTTGGGATTCGGTCGATGTTTAGGTGTTGAGCCTCTCTCCCTCTTCCGTATGCATCTCTGGTAGCTTTCCAGTCCCCCTCTCCTCACCCTTCCAGCGCCGCCCCTTTTCTCTCCGACCAGCCTTTACCATCTGTTTTGGCTCCCCTCCATTCTGTCCCCTCATCTTTTTCTCCTCATCTTCCTGTGTTTTGTGCACTGTCCACCCTCCCCTCAGCTTTGTCTGTCTCCGTCCAGCCCCTTCCATTGTTCGCCCTCAGCCTCCCATTTCCGCTTTGGTGTTGCCCTCTGACCCCACACCCTGTCCTCCCCCTGTCCCTCCTGCTGACGGGGACCCCCAAATCTTCTTGTTCTTCTCTTGACTGCTCCCCCTTTAAGTTTTCCCCTTCTCTTTCGGAGAGGCTAATAACTGTTGCCAGCAAGCTCCACACAAAATCCCAGCGTGATTGCTATTGTGAGGCCGACAAAGGCAAACAGGCCGTAATGGCCATTAGCAGCAGAGGGGTTTGCCCCGAGAGCAGTGTTTAGCCGTGTTTAACCCACATGCGGTTTGGACTGGTGGTCAGATATTCTCAGCCACACAATCTGCACTCCCGTTGGTCTGTTATTGACCCCCCTCCTCACTTTATTTTGGATTCGACCTCAGGAATAATGAACGAATTGACTAAAATGTCCCAGACTTCAGTGATTTAGATGAGTGAATTCAATGTGGGTGATACGGGCCAGCAACACACGCACACACACACACACCCAAAAACACACCCCCATGGACACACACTGGTAATTGCGTTGGACTTTGAAGATCAGAGAGTTCTGTGAGCGTGGACCTCGTCTTCATGCCTGTCAGTCAGAGTCGGTCTCCGTGGAGACGGGCATCACATAGTTGTCCGTGAGATGCTTTTTGTGGGATGCGTGTCTTCGTGGGAACTCCAGGTGATGCTCGGGCCCAGGCACTTGTGGGTGTTTAGCAGATGCTTTTATCCAAAGAGAAAAAAAACCCCACTGAAGTTGCATCACAAAAGAGACCATAGTGTAATAACACCACATACTTCAGACTACTAATGGATGATAGTGCATTGCAAGAACTTGCAAGTATTGTTAGTTCTTACAAGTGAAGAGTTTATGCGTAAGTAAAAAGGAGATAACAGCAGGAAAAGAGTAAGCAGAAGGAAAGATGTTTCGGCAGGTGAAAGTTAGGAGATGTGCTTTGAAGACTCGGGTCTTCGAGAGCTTCTTGAAGATGGAGGTGTGGTGTTTGGCAGATCACTCCATCCTTGGGTAACCACAAATGAGAATAATCTGGACTGCTGTGCCTGTACAGGTGGTGGTGACAGGGTTAATGAAATTGACAGCAAAAGAGCTTCATTACCCGCAGATCAGCGTTCAGCTGTAACACAGAAAATATGAAAAAAACGACCCAGAGCTTGATTGTGTCATAAATCTTTTAGAGAGGCTTGACAGTGATAACTGAATGAACTTAATATAAACAAATTGGAGACAAACGTAACCCTGAGTGACTCAATCTACAGAATAAAATGTTGACATTTCTGCAAGCCATGTATAGGTTAAATGGGTGTGCTTATCAAATCATGGATCTACTTTTTACAATGAAGAAGCTCAGCTGACCAGTAAATTAGTATGAGCTCTCTATGGGGTGATGAGGTATGTTTTCTAGAACAACACCAGCTATTTCAAGGTTAAAAAAAGGTCTTTCCCTGTCCAAAATGATTTCCATGTCAAAACTTAAACAGTTAAAGCACCTAATGTAGTTTTGACTTACTACCTGTTCTCCCATGCTGCGTGACTATTTTGTCTTAACTTAGATATCATTTATATAACAGCCATTTGATAAATTCTCAAAATGACTCTTAGTTCTATTGTAGCTTATTTCCCATTATAATACAAAAAAAAGTATAATGGAAAGTGGTACCGTGTATCTGAACCTGAAATAGCTGATACTTCTTAGGAAAACATCACAACCATTGTAAGACTTTTAGCAGTGTGCCAGAGTGAGAATTGGAAATGCATTCATCGCCATGCGGTTATACAACTTGGTCATTCAGCTACGAGGAACGTGCTTTGGTATTAGGAGCAAAAACGAGCGAGCTGGATGGCATAAACAAGCAGCGCAGGGCAATTCAAATCACGCATGTACACAAAATATACAGATGCAGCAGTGGTGTTCCTCCATCGTGGTTTGATGGACAGTTTTACAGTCACCCTACACATAGGGAGCTGGGTAACAACAGATATGATTATGCCCCGCAGAACATACATTTCAATAGAGTCAATTTTCTATTTATTAGGCCGACGTAACGTGACTGTGATGTTTGGCTGTCTCGGCTGTCAGCAGGCAGATAAAGTGGAAAAAAATGTTAACACCGTAATGGTAACAGGCATTAAGAGAGGCAGAAAGAGGGAGCGCCCTGCAGATTTACTGCTGCGAAGTCCCACTGATGCATTGTGTTTGACGATTATGGACAGCCCTGGGTAATAGCAATGTAATTAGGCCTTTACTGTCGTGTAATTCTCCGTCAAGCACATTGTCAATAGCCTGGCTGATGAGGTTGAAAGAGAGATTGGGATCCAGTGACCTGGGCCAGCCGCCGTAATAACAGCACACACACGCACACACACACACACACGCACCCAGAGACGCACACACACACAGCGGCTTGTAATGCAGTGTTGATGCTGTGATATTTGCTTTTGTCCCGGTGTTGATCTAAGCTGACATTATGCTGTATGGCCCTGATCGCTGTTTGTCTGAGTGTTACATTTGTCATCTGTGGGAGGGCAAACGAGGGATCAGGAGGACCGGAGAGCGAGGCGAGAGAGGGAGGAAGGGGAGGAGGGAGGGAGGCCTGGCAGGTGAAGAGAGTGAGTGAGTGTGTGCGCTCATCTCTTGTGTGTCAGTTGCAGATCTGCTGGTGCGGAAGCAGATCTTTTCCCTCAGTGACTCTATTAATTTACCTCATTTATCTTAACCACCACCCCCCCAACCCCCCTCCCTCCCCCCAATAAATACTGGAGACCTCAATCCATGGCTGTGTGCTTGTTGTGTATGTGTGAGCGTGTGCACGGCTACGACCATACATCTGTATATGTCTGTGTGCGTGTGTGAGCGTGTGTGTGTGTGTGTGTGTGTGTGTGTGTGTGCGTGATGGAATAAAAACAGAGCAGCTCCCCTTTTCTATTCCCAGAGGACAAATCCGTGGCGGAAAAACTCATTTTCCTGCAAATAGTTTGTCAGCCAAGCTAGGAGGAGTGATAAATTATCACAGACGTTAGGTGAAGGAGGGTGACTGGAGGAAGAGGGAAACCCTCTCTCTCTGTCTCTCTCTCTCTCTCTCTCTCTCTCTCACACACACACACACACTCGATTCCCTCAACCTCGCTCACTTTCCCAAACTCCCTCTATCATTTCTATTTGCGTCTGATTTCTCTCATCCTGCGTCTCGTGTTTACAGGAAGTGCTGATCAAAACAGCACGCATGCATCTCAAGAGCACAGATCGACACTCACACATGCTCACAAACACTCTCACACACATGCACACACACACACACACGCACGGTGCAAGTTGGGAAAATGCGGTTGCCCCCCACACAACTCAAGTGTGACTCTCCATTCCGAATGATAAATTGATGGCCAGAGAAATGGATTTGTTTTCAACTAGTAACACATCAAAGAAATAATAATTCTGTGCGGGGGAGAGTGGCGGGATGATGAATGGGGTGGACAGCTGGATCACAACCGAGCAATGGAGTGAGTGAGAGAGAGAGAGAGAGAGAGAGAGAGAGAGGGGGATACAGAGGGAGAGAGAGATATATATGAAAGGAAAGGACGTGAGAGAGAAACTGTAAAATCGACATGCAAACAAAACAGTGTCAGGCAGCAGAAGTGGTTTTGTACTGTATACGTTGTAACACTCTTGGACAGGTCTGATCCCAGAGGCAGTTTGCCTGCATCAACACTTGGACACCTAAATGTAGGATGTCTCGTACTGAAAGCCATGATCCCGCTCTGACATCTTCTTTTCTCTGGTGGGAATTTTCCCATGGTCCCAGGGGTGCTGCATGAAGTTGAATGTGTGAATATTTTCCCACTGGAAACACCTGACTGTGCATACAGTGCCATCACTAAACCAGAGAAGAAATAAGTGAAGTCACACTACTAGTAGCTAAACTCAGATTATTAAAACATCCCATAAAAATGGTGATCTGTGAACAACATAAATATATTTAAATGTAGGAAATCTCCTCATAAGTGGGCTCTACTATTGCCTCAAAGCAAGAAGGTCCTGTGTGTCGGCCTGAGGGCCTTTCAGTGTGGAGTTTGCATTATCTCCCTGTGTCTGTGTGGATTTTCTCCAGAAATTCTGGTTTCCATGCCAGTTTAGGTTGATTGAGACTCCACGTGATGGACTGGAGACCTAGATGGATGCCTCTTCACATGTATATCAAGTTTATTTATTTAAGTACTGAAACTTACTGTAACATTACATTACAGAGCCCCCCTTGATGTATTTTCTACACTCATTATATTGAAGAGATTCAATATATTGCACTGGATTGAACTTGTGGGTTCAGCTTGTTGAGGCTGTGTGACGAGAATTTACCCTTAGGCACCAAGAGTAAAAAAACAATACTGTAAAAACATATGTATGTATGCATGCATGTCCAGATTCACTGATTTCGTATTCCATGTGCTGAATTGAAATTTTTATCAATCAAGGAGAAAAATAGGTTTAATTACAATTGACACACAAAAAGTCTCAGTCCTGCTAAAGCTGTCAAAATGGCCGACACACAAGAACATCTTCATCACTGGCTGTTTTTAAGGCTTGTTAAACAAAAGAGTGAGCACACTCTCAACTGAGGCTATGTTAACATTTGTCTTAAAGCCGAGCGCACATCAGTAATTTGAATCCTCACTCCCCCGATGTAGGAATTAAGGAATATATTTCCCTAACAATCCGAGAGTGCAGCCTTTTCTCCCGCAGCTCATCCACAGCTGCGATCCTCCCACTCGGCTCAGGTAGTCATCTCGCTCAGGTAATAACCGTTAACGCCAGCACTAAAATCACATCATCGTAATCACCATCATTACCATCATCACCGTCCTCCCCCCGGTCCCCACACATTTACAATCATAGCTGGAGCGACTGCATCCATATATTCACGCAGTATTCGGGGAGTTTGGAGTGCCACTGTGCCGCAGCGGACCATTAAATGTAAAAGGTTCTTCCCTCCAGGTTCCCTAAAACCAACCCTGTACGGCGTCCGTACCCAGTGTGTGTTTTCATCCTGCTTATTTTTTTCCCCAAACCATATCTTATTTCTGCTCTGTTTTTTATTGCTCCCCACTGCTCCTCCTCCTCCTCCTCCTCCTACACCCCTCCACACTCTCTTCTTTCCCTTCGCAGTGATTGATGGAGTTAGGCAACAGAGCACAGAGCAACGTGTGGCCAACAGTCCAAAACTGCCTGCATCTGAGAGAAAGAGAGAGAGGGAGAGAGAGGGAGAGAGAGAGAGGGGGAGAGGATGGTGTGGTGCTGAAGAGGAGGAGAAGGAGGTAGAGGAAGAGGGTGGGGATTAAACGAACAGAGGTAAAAGGGAGGGAAGGAGAGTTGAAGGGAATGGGGAGTCAGAGGGAGAGTGTGAGAGGAAGGGAGGGGAGGAAGAGGGAGAGAGAGAGAGAGAGGGAGAGAGAGGGAGAGAGGAGCTCAGCTGAAAGCCACAGACTTAATTCTATGCATCATTAAGCAGTCTCACTCAATGCAACATCCCCTATACATCATCCACGCTCAGTAAACACAACGGTGACATTACATTAGCAACTGCAAATGAATTTTCTTTTTAGAAGGAAATTGAGAATACTCTCTTTCTCTCTCTCTCTCTCTCCCTCTCTTTTTACTCTCTCCAGTGCTGGCAAAGCTTGCGTGCGGGCCATAAAAGGCAGGGAGATATAAACAAAATAAAAACACAAACAATATTTCCCTTCGCCCGTCTGACACACACACACACACATACACACACTCTCTCTCTCTCTCTCTCTATCTCTCTCTCTCTCTCTCTCTCTCTCTCTGTTTGCCAGACAAAACTGTGTGGCACACAAATGGCCGCCACTGTTATGCAGTTGGCAGCAATTTATTTGTAATATGAAAGCAAGATCATAAACACGAACATTTAGTTCATACTGCTGTGGGAAATACAGATTTTTATTTAAAGACAAAGCACCTTTACCACTTAACACCAAAGCTATTTCTGTTGTGTCAATTTGCTAGATTCGATCTGGTGACCGAATGGCTGCATCGGCTCCCCGTAAAACTAACCTTTTATGCTCATAATGTGAGTGTGAGTGTTTACAGATCATGAAATTAAAAAATTCTTCACATGAGCATGATTGTTGAAGTTTGCCTGTATGTTAAGTTATCAGATATTTCCCTGTCACTCTAAACGACATGAACAAGCACAATACACCTACATATCTAAAACCTACTAAACCTATTGACACATTTAATTGCCTCATCCGTCTGACATTATCTATCTTTGTCCTCAGTGATGTCGCAGGGTCTACTGGAGCCTATCTCCAGATCACATCGGGTGATAGCAGGGAATACACTCTGGACAGGTCGCACTCTCACACTCACACCTCGGACTGGTTTTGGACTATGGGAAGAAAACTGAGGCACCTCTGAAGACAAACTCTTAGATCTGAGTCAAATCCAGGACCCTCAGTCCTCACCACTCACCCATTTTACTGGTTAACAGTGGATTATATTTATAAGAACTCATCTGAAATGATCGGGCAGTAAAAAAAACGCAGGGAGGCGTTGTAAAACTTAATGTCAATCGTAATGTATTAATACCTCAACACACACACACACACACACACATACACACAAATCTTAAAGAACACGTGAGGACTATAAATTATTAAGCAAGTCAAATGAATAATTATGTTTTTATTACACAAATTATGCCCTTTCGCCTAAACCAGTCAGGCTCTGAGGCCTGGGAAATCTATTAAGGCGGTGCTATAGATCATTCCATCCAGCGCGGCGTGTACTGTATATAGATCGGCTGGCTCATTTGAGGAATATTGAATCGGTTACAGTAAAGTAAGCCCCTGGATTGAGTCAAATGTAAAAATCCATGCATGTGTGAGGAGCTGTCAGGCCCGCGCTGTAATGACGGATGGCGCTGGGTCTCTGTTTCAGCGAGAGGTGATAAAAAGTCAAATTATGAGTGCAGAGGAGACACAGGAGAGTGTGGGGGAGAGGAGACAGAGAAAAGGGAATTGGACCAGATCCGTCAAATGATAAGGGCAATCAGTCAATCCGGGAACCTTTCGGACGATGGAAAGTGTTATTTCCTCCCAGTGCAGTGTGAAGTCAAGGGTCAGCGGGGGGTCAAGAGTACGACCCCCTGAACTCGCCCTCGTGAAAAGTTATTGATTCACCGTCGCCTCAGTTTACCCATGTTATTACGTGCCGGACATGATTGGTTTCCAATTGCAGTGATTAACAGTGAGAGCACTTTAACACAAATGAGCGATGAGGTGCAAGCAAAAATCATTGTCCCATCCTCTTGTGCGGAAACAAATCTTACATTTGACTTTTTGCAAGTGGAAGTAGGATTAAAAGAAACATAAACTCACACTTTAGGATGTTTAATTTAATGCATATAAGATCCCTTTCTCAGCATCTGGGGCATCACACTTTAACTTGATTGAAAAATTGCATTTCCTTAACGTGTGAATAAAACGGTTAATTTCTGCAGAGATCTGTTTCATGCCCATGTGGCAACCGCATGTAAGCTTTACACCGATTGGCTGTCTTACCCTGCCACTCACATGAATGATCATGTGACTTTACGATCCCTGCTTGATAAGGGGGCTTCACAACTTTTCTGTGGTACCTGCAGTGATCCAGCTATCAAGACACATCCAGCCTTATACGTTCGAGCCAGAATTAGAGGAGGAAGCAGATATTGAAGAAGAACCACGAGCATGTACACTTTCACTACACTAGTGGCACTATGTCATTCTTTGTTCTCAGTGCTGTTTAAGATGAGATAAGATAAGATATCACTTTGTCTATTTCGGAAGGGAATTTATTAGTACAGCAGAAAATAATATAAAAGAGTTGAGAGTATAAGAGAGAATTTAACTTTCTCTCCAACGTGTCCTCAGGACACCACCTCAGCCTCTCTGCTCTCTGTCCTGGCAGCATCAAACACTGAATGAGACCCCCTGCCAGGGTGACCCCCGTCCTGACCCCCTCCGCCCTCCTCGCTCTGAGACTGACCTGCTCCGAGGTGCGAACTCCTGCCTCCCCAACCCGGCTGATAGAGGCTCCCGATCATTTTTATAGTCCTCATTCCTCCCTGTTTATGACTCCGCAGTTTGATTATAGCAAAAGGCTGGCTAGGAGAGCTAAGAGCCCTGGAGAGGCACACACACACACACACACACACACACACACACACACACACACACACATCAAAGGAGCTATGAGAGGAATGTGGACATTTGTTGTTTGTTTTATCATCCAGTACCAGCACTTATCTGCGTCATCATAAAGGATTGGCCTGGGAGTGAGGCAGGAGGGTCGCTGCGCTGACCAAATAAACTATCCCCAACACTGTAATTGTTGGTGGAGGGATGCGCCTGGCTTGGTTTTGTTATTGTGGCTTATAAGGTACATGCAGGTTTTATTTGAACGGAGAGCTCACTGACAAACTGTTATTGTTATGGTAAAGATGTGAGTGATTCAGATGTGACCATCCTGTGACTATATTCATGGTCTTAACTGTACAGCTGGAAATGACTTAGAGATCGATGGTATGGTATAAAAATGCATGCCACTTCTCTCGATTCTGTCAATTCTCACTTCAAAGGTGTATGGCATGTCATCATAACTGGGAAGGAATAATATAGCAGTAAAGCATCTTTATATTTACTATGCTTTTGTCAACATAAGGGTTTTTGTTATTCCTGGAAATCCTCTGTTTTCTGGCCTTATGCCTGCTGTTAATACATTTTCAACTCAAAGCATTTTCTAATATATAATGTATTGATCGGTGTAACATAGGTGTCTGCCTCACAGCATATATTATTGTAGAATCATACTTGTGGTTATCTACTTATCTGTCCAGGTAGATAAAGTGTAATACTTACTTACAGTACAGGTAAGTATTTCTTTCTGTCATTGTCAAAAACATGACAGGTACACCTTGTATCTTTTAATTATGATTTACCAATAGTTCGAAAAGGTGTTGTTTCTCATAGTGAGTCCCAGCTCCCCATGCAGTACTGGTTTGCATGCATGAGAGGATTCTTCTCCCAGGATTTGGACGAGGATTTGGAATCACTTCCTCCAGGTCAAACCACCACCTGAGACCCAGCATGAATGCATCCCACCCCACGAAGCGGCTGAGCTGTAGTTACAGTATGTGAGATACACAGCATTTTAATTAAGTCACAGGGTCTCACGCTCCCCCCCTCCTCCTTCCTGTGGTCCTGTGAGTCAATCAGCCTCTTGCCCTTCGTTTCCCCCTGCGTGGGAGGCCGCTGTGCTGGCCTGAGTAGCTGGGAAAGTCCCGTGATTTATGGCCTTCTGCAGGCCTGACTGCCTCTCACCTCCGCTGCTGATAGAGCCGGAGGTAACGACGAGCGCTTGCTCCCATCCACTCCTCTCTTTGGTAAATCCAATTTGATTCATTTGGGATTTAAAGCCGCCTTGCCACCTTCGGCCATCGGATGCGATCGTTAGACACAACTGGAGAGATTTATCAGACCGCCATGTGATTGGGTCCATTTTAAAACGATCAGGCGATGATCACATGGTTTAGACGTTAATGATTAAACACTCCAAACGGTGATGTAGAGGGCAATTTGTTTTCATTTTCACCAGGCAGACTTTTGTTTCCTCAAACATTTTCTCTTTTGATGCATGCTCCATAGAGGCGAAAGCGTTGCATGCATTTGTCCTCTTTTAGTTCGTATGGGGTGGCTTAATATTTACCTTGCGATTTCTTGTCGCACACTGCTGCATCAACAATATTCAGATGTACTGTGTAGCTGGACACCACGTAGGACCAAAGCGTGCAGCGAGGGCTGAATCATTACCAGATCCATTTTGAGGCTCTCTGCACTTGTTTCAGTCTCGATCGGCGGATCGAGCAGCTCTGACATATTAAAATCAACCAACCTTACGTACATGGACGGACACACACCGGCACACACACACACACACACCACTGGTGGCGGCAGCAGGGCAGTAACTCAAGGCCAAAGCAGGAGGTTTATTTTTATCATGGGCAAAGGCGCCAAATCATGTTGGTATGAAGGGGGCTATATAAATGCAAATTGTATTGGAGAGCCATTAGTCCTGGAAAAGGTTTGTATGTAAATGACCTATAGGATCACAGCGGAGCACTCGGCCAGTTCAGATTAGTGGGGTTTGTGGCAAATGTGCTGCAAAAGACAAAATAGGAAAATAGAAAGAAAATGCAATTGCCTTGTGTTAAATCATGGTGAACAAGGTGAATGGTTGAGTAATTGAATGGCCAAGGTGTTTCTCTGTGGTTTATTGTGTATGCAAGAGAGATGTACTGAGGTCACTCTTCACTTTGGGTGTTCTCATGTTTTATAGTTGTTCCGGTCACAATACAGCTTTTTTTTTTTTTTTAATGATTTCTCCAGCACTCCAGCAGCTCTGAAGTGAGCGTGTGACATGTTGAGACATCACTAAATGAAAGGCTGATAACTGGGTTCCACCTTTAATCCGTCTGGGAATACACCAAATATTGACTTTGGAATAAACACATTGACTTTGGCAACAAAGCACACTGAATCTAACCGAGGGGTAAAATATGAAATTAACAAATCAAATATGACATATGACGCTACATCATTCACGGAAAGTGGAAAGTTGAATGAGACACTGGTGCAAGGGCGCCCTCTAGCGTTACGTTTAGACACTCACAGGCTTATGGCTCATCAATCACCTTACATCATACTTCACTTTTACAGACTCTGAAAAACAGCACATCACAAAAAATAGTGCGTTTAAATAAAACAACAATATATACAGTTTACACATTTCAACATGTGCACTGATTAAGAAGTAAACACATGTCAGACTGCTTTTAGTGTTCTTCATGCGAAGACAGAATGACAAACATTTGATTTAAAAAATCCTGTAAAACATCCTGTCACCTCCATGTCCGAGCCATAATGTGACTGGCTGGGTTCAAGTGTAAAGTGCAAATGCAGTTGTTCTCAGATGTTTAGTTTCCTGGACTATTTCTTCCGAAATGTTATGTTTCTGCATACCCAGGTCATTCCATCCTGCAGAGAAGAAAACAATGTGATTTGAAGTGAACTGCTTAAAGGTCTTTTCATGACTGATTTCAGGTTACGCTACTGATGAACACATCTGCATAATATCCTGAATTTGTCAGCGCTTTTTCATTTCAAAATGAGGGATAAAGTGTGAAAATCATTTAGGAAATACTTTTATCTGAACAATAGATATTAAACGTAACTGACTAATGGCGGGCGGTTTTAGAAAGACGGTTTCACTGTGATGGGAGATGACGTTTCAGAGGACGCTGAACCATTGAAATAAAAATGGAGACAGCAGCAAAGCCTCTTTGGTCTTAAGAAAGATGACTAACTTTGGACCTATAATCTGATCATTCTTAAAAATAGTTTAAGTATGGATAGTTTGAGCAGGAAGGATTATGAAAGAAAGCAACCACTGGGATGCATAAAATATAAGTAAAATACAAGGACATATCTGCTAAGGAGAAACCAGCATGGTTTAATTTGTCTGAAGTCAGCTGTGTTCATTGTCTTGTCACGTGCTAAAACTGGTCAACTTTGTGACAATGGTATAGTTTTCTTGCAACTTTAAAAGTCTGTTCCAGTGCTGCTCCATTCCTCAGCCTAGTCTTTTGTGTGTTCCTCGCTGCGTTGTCACACCGTGTTTACCTGAACTCCCTCTGCAGTGACAGCCGAGCAGGCCTGCACCTGCCACATGCGATCGCGGATCGTGTGCAGATTGAGGTTCTCTGCCAGCTCAGACGCCGGGGTGGCTGTCATCAGATCCTGCTTGTTGGCAAAGATTAACAGTGGCACACCCGCGAGCTTGTCCTCCTCCAGCAGCTCAGTCAGCTCCTGCCGGAGCAAGGACACGGCGGGGCAACCAGCGACCGTGTTACATTCATTCATTCTACATTTAGTCATTCAGCAGATGCTTTCATCCAGAGTGACTCATAGGAGAGAGCATACTGAAGCTGCATGACTGCTCCACGTTCTTAAGACATATAAGCAATAAGAGCTCTATGACTAGTGATTACACTGCTTTAACAGCCCTAAAGAAAATGTGGATTGCATCTCACCTGACTCGTCTCTTCCATCCTTTTCCTGTCCGAACTGTCAATCACATAGATCTGCAAAAAAACCCAGTCATGGATATCAACAAAATAAAACATAATACACATTGAATACCACATCCATCCACATCTGTGGAGGATGAGTGTAATTTGGTCTCAGAGAACCCACCAGAACATCTGTGTTTTCAAAATAGTTCCTCCAGTACGGTCGAATCTTGCGCTGACCTCCAATATCCCAAACATTCAGCTTGAAGCCAGATGATTGGACGCTCTTAATGTTGAAGCCCTGTTAAAAAGACGAGATATGTTAGTGGAGAGAAAGACTGAAAAACACTTTCACGCTGGCTTGGTTGAATAACAACAGTCTATTCCAGGCCAAATACTGAATGTACAGCAGGTCATCATGTCTATGTTTATATATAAATTTCTAATAATGGGTGAATCTAAACAGTGACATAAAACTAATAAAGGTATGACACAAATCATCCCACTCTCCCACCTTTTAAACAATTTCCCTGTACCTGATTCTGTTCAGGTAGTAAAGTAAATGAAAGCACACAACTACCAGGCAGCATTTTAGTGAAGCTGAACTGTCAGTACTTCCTTTTTATATCTGTTTCCTCCTCTGACTGGCCTTTAATTTTTTTTTAACACCAGGTGAGTTAAAGCATGATTTGAAAATATGAAGTAATGTCTGCATGGAAAAGGAAGAATGTTTTCCCAGGTGTGCAATCACCCTGGATGTTTACAACGAATGTGTGAGTGTTTATACTTGTGTTGGAGTGATGTGGCTGATGTCTTCGGCTGCCAGCTGTTTCAGCAGAGTGGTCTTTCCGGCATTGTCCAGGCCGAGCAACAGCAGGCGCACCTCCTGCTCTGGAGACTGCTTCAGCCTCCTAAGAATGGACAGCAGGCCCTGCAGGTGGACAAGAGCATACACCGTAGGGGTTACGCAGGTTCATAGGATAATGAATTCACTCTGACTTGTCACCTGATTTATATCAGGTAAAGCACCTGTCATCACAGGGCAGCAAGGTGTCAGGCTGGCACAGGAAGCTGTCACACCCTGAAAAAGAGGTTAAACACTTGCCACCTACAGCTAGAATCATCTGGAGCACGGGGATTTAGCTGTTAGCCTCTTGCAGTGACCTACACATGGAGTGAGCCAAGAGCTCTCATTGGTCGAGATTAAGCATGTGCAGAGCGGGTGGCTCGCGTCCATCAGGAAGGCTTTGACACAGGCTATTTAACTGCAACATGTGTACCGCCAAATATAGGCACAACCTGTTTTCAAAGAAATGACAAAACAACTTGCAAAAGTAGTGCTGTTAGGATATTTCAGCGTGCATCCATAGACAACTATCTTCAAGTAAGTTTTTTGCGAATCTTAGAACTGTGGATGTGCATTTTGACTTTTTTATGCGTATTGCTATTATGATCATTGATCCTTTATTTAAACAGACTTACAGACACAGAATTTTCTTTTTCAAAAGGAATTGGTGACTGAAAATTGTTGCAATTTGCCAACACAGACAATTAAGCATCACTAAAGTGTACATAATCATCAATTGCATCCGTTTTAACTGATGGATTTACAGCTTTCTGTGACATGCAATCATACATACGAAAACATAATAAAGTAGCCCTAAGTAAACTATCACGCACATGATATGATAGAAATTAAAAACAATGAAGATGACTTCCAGTCATGATAACTTACCATGTTTCTCCCGGGTGTTGTTCGTGCTGCGGGCCCTGCTCAGACTGAGTGGATTAACATCTTCCTAACTGTGGCTCTACAGACCACAGCTGTCAAGTGCCGTTGTCAGGGAAACCGTGACGTCACGTAAACAACGTGCGAACGGGCGAGCCGCATCTGGCCCTAAATAGTTCTGGGACAATTACCGTGATAGTACTTAAACAAGTGAAAACACACTTTATTGTTTAAAAAAACAAACACCAACAACAACAATAAAAGCAGCCATTTCAAAGTCAAGTGCAAATGAAACATTTTGTTAAATTTGGCTGTTACATATATGCGAAGCCCATTTTCATGTGGCCTACTGCTGAAGCAGTAAACAAGGGGAGATTCAGTCTATCTATCTATCTATCTATCTATCTATCTATCTATCTATCTATCTATCTATCTATCTATCTATCTATCTATCTATCTATCTATCTATCTATCTATCTATCTATCTATCTATCTATCTATCTATCTATCTATCTATCTATCTATCTATCTATCTAGATGGACAGATAGGTAGATATCTATACGTTTAGTGTGAACAGTCCATTGCACCTGACAACAACCCAGATGCATTTTTTTCAGTTAAACGTGTGAAATTCCCATTTCCACACTGGGACTGTAACCTCACTGTAACCACCTATTTAAACTGCTACATGCTAACTGAATTGGACTGTAGTTACTCATATTTTGCTTTATTTTTTTTGCATAGTTTTACTCTTCCATTACTCGTCCACGTTGCACGTTGGTTTCACAATTTAATATGCAAATCAGAAGGTGAGGCATGTGAGGAAGACGGTCCACTTCTGTGAAATCATATGCTCGCACGCATACAGACACACGGACGCACAGCGCCCTCTAGGGGTCGCCCGCAACCTCCGTTTCATGTTACTACTGTTGGTGTTTCTGACTAAAGGAACAACAAAAACATGTCTGAGTGCGACAGCCTGAACCTCTGAACAGTCTCCTCATCAAGTCGTCAATCCGGACCGACTGCTATATGGTTCCTGTCGTGTCGACGGCCGACGACCCAGAAAGATGCCGCAGAAAGCTCTGGGATCCATTGTAGGTCTTCTTTGTACCGGGACCTGTCTGGTGCAGGTAAGCGGCCGGGCCCAGCGCTCTCTGGGTCGGCTAGAGGCTCTCACTCGAGGCCGAGGCTGCGGCGTCGCGTGGAGGCCCTAAAGCCGATCCTTTTTGTCTCCTCCACAAAGGAAACAGGGCTCGGTCCCTGCTGCCGCTGGACACATGACGTCAGATGGACAAAGTTTTCATTTCAATCTCGACTGTGAGGTTCAAGACGAAACTCCGCAAAGCTTTTACTAGTCGCATTTTTCCACAGTTTTGAACCAAAGGGTATCAAGAAGATTAACGTTAGCCGTGCGGCTAACTGGTACCCGGCGAATTGAAGTGTTTATTCACTGTTGTTGTTATTAGGTCTCTGGACGTGGCAGCCCACACTCGATCCCATATATTACCCTACGGAACCGACAATTTAACTTTATAACATTACATCTTGACAATCAGACGAACATCCATGTTGTTTCAGCAGTATTTGACGCAAGTGAAGCTGTCCAACAGTGACATTTACGTCATTGTTTTACCCCCTCAAATTCACCCTCATTGTTGAGGTAAATAAAATAGTTGTGGAATATTAGCCTGGAGATGTGTAAACACAGGTTAAATGGTACAGAAACCACCAATGACAAAAAGGCTAATTAAACTCCAGAAATGGGTCAAGCTATTAAGAGCTCTTTGTGTTTGGCTATTGACCCAGACGTGTACTTTTGTGTGTGCCTCCTGTGTGTATTTAAGGGGAAGGAGTTCTGTTTTGGGGTAAATAATGAACAGTACCGCTGTGAGATGGGCTACTGCTGTGGAGAGACCGAGTGCTGCACCTACTACTACGAGCTGTGGTGTAAGTTGTCTTTTCTGTCTTTCCCCATTTTGTTTTACTTCTTCGCTCGCATAACTCACACGGTGATGTCTCTCAGGATGTGCGCTTTGTTTAATTTGACATTTCTGCCCAGTTCTCAGATTCCTTTTGAATCAGAACCAGTCCTAATTTCCCCCTCTTATTCTTTACTTCTTTATTATTTATACTGAATGTGAAGTAAGATATACCTTATGGATGGCTAAAAAGATGGAGACCAGTACAGACATGTGGATCCTCAAGTGCAGATATGCAAAGCATAGATGAGAATATTGCACTGAAAAGTGAAAATATTGTATAGAAGCGAAAGAATGAATATGTTCAGCACAGATTACGACACTGCACAGAAAAGTGAGAATATCCTTATGTAGGGAATACATCCTATCCCACCATTCAACTCTTAAACCCACACTTAGTGTCATTTTGATGTCTACAGTCGACCTAAACATACATGTTTTTGCATTATGGGAAAAATTGGGAGTACCTGGAGAAAACCCGCACACATACATGAACAAACATGCAGAGGCCACACTGGAGCCCATGGTCCAACTAGGATTTGAACCAGGGACTATGGCACCACAGAAAACTTAAGTATGAATATTTAGAGCCGAGATGAGAATATTTCACAGAGAGGTGTAAGTGGGTCAGTGCTTGGTTTCCTACTTGAAAATGATGAGATAACACTGAGTCTGTCCTCCCAATGTAGGGTTCTGGTTGGTGTGGACCCTGATCATCATGCTTAGCTGTTGCTGTGCCTACCGACACCGGAGGGTAAAGATGCGACTTCAGCAGGAACAGCGTCAACGCGAGATCAGCCTCATGGCCTACCAGGGGGCCTCCAGCTCCTTCATCTCCCCACCACCACTCAATCTAAGTGAGTAGGCTTTGCATTCACCTTCATGTTTTGTCATCTGTTTCACAGTGTGTCCAGAGACGATGGTCAGAGGCTTAAATCTTGCTTAAATTTTCCATGTTATACAAACAGGTCTTACATACCTGAAGTCCCCTCAGAGCAGCTGTTTTGCCAGTTTCCTTTTACCCTTTGTTACATTTTCCTGTGGCCAAGACCTCAGAGTTGAGGGGGTTGCTTATCCTCATCCGGGGTCCCGGCAGCTTGCCCAAGTGTATATCAGAGAACATGGTCAGACGTTGCCAGCGGGACTGCATCCCTCGTGTCTGGACCTTGGCAGACACTTAATCTTCTCTACTAATATCACAAACAGGAGGTGGGGCAAGGTGCTCACCCCCCAAGTCTGGACCCACAGCGAACATGCTTGATTTAATGTCAAGAATGTGAACTGAACTCTTAACTACGAGCGTACACAGACAGTGAGTCACGCAGTGATCTGGGTAACTCTGGGTTATCTTACCGCTCCTCCTCCAATAGCTACAAGCTGTTTCCAGATACCCGCGGTACATTTCAGCCGTCCTGTACATACCCACCAAACCGTTTCACACAAGTTACAGAAGAGCCTGACAGATGTTCTCATTCACTGTAAAGGCCCTGGATAGGCTGTTGCAACTATTGTATTGAGAGGATTGTCCAAAAACAACATCATAACTCTCAAATAGAAGTAAAAAAACAAAACAGAAAAAATGAGACTGAATAGAGGCTGAATGTGACATAAAATACCCACCTACCTCTCTCCTTTCAGATGTTTAAGTAAATGAAGGTACATGACTTAGAGGCAGCAGTTTCAGGTGAAATGAAAGGGCTCCTGGTTCTTCCCTGATATCTGAGTCCTCCTGTGATTCTGGCTTAGACATATGAGGCTGGATCTGGATGCACTCAAAAGCTCCTCTGTTCAAGAAGAAACTTTATCTTGACTTGAAGGCAAGACAGCCAATCAGCATAAAGCCTACATATGTGTGGTCTATTGGATAGGATTGTGAAAGGCCTTGTGAAATAGCATCTGAGGCACTTCTGATGCTCCTTAGGCTTTGTATTCACACCAGAGAACAAGGATTAAGGATTCAGCCGCTAAAGCTTCCCTCTTTGCCGTCTTTCAGGGTTCTGGAACGACTGCAAGCTTCCCGACTATGAGGAGGTGGTAGGTCACCCTCCGACCCCTCCTCCTCCTTACTCTGAAAACCCTCCCGAGGCCACCCCAGCGCTCCCCCCACAAGTCATCCAGCCGGACGCCGCCGCCGCCGCCGCAGTGCCACAGCCGCCCCCCCAGGCCGACCCAGCAGGGGACGCTCAGGCCTCGGGCTCAGACCAGGAAGCTGTGGCGCTGCCCGTCCAGGCCCAGTGTCTGGCTGAAGAGGCCGCTGCCTCTGCCTCCGCCTCCGCCGCCGCTCCCCTGATGGCGGCGGCGGCGGCGGACGAAGAGGACGAGGAGCTGGTCACCCGCCGCCGCCACGTCACCGGCGACTCGGGCATCGAGGTGTGCGTGTGCCAGCTGGACGTGGACGAGGGCTCCGGGCTGGAGGAGGAAAGCGACGAGGAGCAGCGGATGTGCAAGGTGAGCGGGCGGGACTGCTGCCCCGGGCACCAGCAGCCGCTCAGACCGAAGGAGCGCAGCTCGGAGCTGCCCGGCCCCACCGCCACCGCCACGGCCGGCACCAGCACCGGGGACCACATGGTGTGATCCGCAGCGCAACTAACCAGCCAGACAAGCCGTGCAGCTTCTCACACACACGCACACGCACGCACACACACACACGCACACACGCACACACGCACACACACACACACACACACACACAGCCGTTGCCATCGTCATCATCAGCATCATCAGCATCTTCGTCGTCACCGCAGGGACTGCCTGTGCCCACAGGCACAACCCAACGACGATGACGACAACTCATCCTGAATGGACGAAACTGGCTTTTTTTTTCTTTCCTTTTTTTTCTTTTTCTCTGTGGCTTTTCCCAGAGCAGGGAAACCAGCAAACCGACATGTCCACGCTCCGGTTCATGTTTTTCCTCCCTTAGCGTTACGTGAGAAGCCGTCGGTGGGCGATTGATTGTGAATGAAACCAGACCCCCCCCCCCCCCCCTCAACTCCACCACCACCTCCACCCCCACCTCCTCCTCCTCCCCCCAGGAGCACTGCTGTCATGTTGCTTTTCCTGTCCCGCCACTCTCCTTTGGTCAGAACATTTCCGGCCATCCCTCCATCTGACATTTTACCTCCAGCGGGATGGCCAGCTAGGGAGCATACCAGCACGGTCAACATTTATCCCCCCTGTCCTAGTTATGACTAAGCAGAGGGAGTGAGGGGGGGGGGGGGGGGGTTGGGAGGGGGGAGGGGTTAAAAACAAACCTGATAAATGGACAACGGCTTCACACACGCGTTACACTTCTCCCCCCAAAGCCGCGTTTCTGAATGTGTGTGTGTGGTGTGAAATCTAGGCCACAGCTGCATGGTGATGTCATCTCTGAGGTCATGGCAGTGTGTGTGTTGTGTCCTCTGGTCTGGGGGGTGGAGGGTGGGGGGGGTGGGGGGTGTTTGTTTCCAGAATGGGGAATGGAGGGAGGTGCACGCCCACAAATAGCAGAGGTCTGGAGCTTCTTTCTGCATTTGAACTCTTGTTGTGTCATGTCTGTGGTCACCCATCAGCATGACCCCCCCCCGTCCCCCCTCCACCTCCGTTTCAGCTCAGACTGCATCGAAGTCATAGCCAAAAGGGCTTTGCCACGTTTTTTGTTTCGCTCTGCAGGAAGTCATTTGGTGGCTCTTTGTTTGCGTGCTTGTCTTCCCGCGTCGCATCGGAATGAGAGACAGCTCCATTTTATCTCCTTCGACTCGCGATTCTTTCTTCTTTTTTTTTTCCGTTTTCGTCATTTCGTTTCATGAGCAGTTCTGCTCCAGTTAAAAAGCCACAGGTGTTGCTATTAACCGTGACAACGCTCCTGCCTCGGGGGGGGTGGGGCTGCTTGCGTGTGCGTACTGGCGAGTGGATGTTCTAGGGAAAAGTTGACAGTCTTGTGCGTGTCTCTCTTTTTTTTTTTTTTGGAAGTGCTACGGCATCTGGTTGATATGATTATACAGCACTGAGGTGGACTAACTATTGAAAGCACTGGTGTTTTGCATGAGGCATGGGTTCTGTGATAATACGAGTTCATTTGCATTCTCCTGCGGTCGTGCTCCTCTCTCTCTCTCTCTCTCTGTGTCTCTGTCTCTCTCTCTCTCTGTGTCTCTGTCTCTCTCTCTCTGTGTCTCTGTCTCTCTCTCTCCGATCTGTTTGGACATTTGCGGACTACAATGGTGTGTTCCCAGATGTTGAGAGAGAGAGAGAGAGGTTGTTTTTTCTTTTCTTTTTTTTGTGTGTGTGTGTGTGTGTGTGACTTTGGACGCCCCTGGACCTCGGCCCATTGTCCCGTCGTGACCGGGCCGTGCTTGGCCCGGCCTGCACGATGCTTCGTCTGCAGCGTAGCGCCCCAGCAGCGCGAGGGGATTTGCTGTGGTATTTTTCCATTGGCAGCGACAGAGCGGCTGCATTAGCGACTCGAGGTCCGGGTCGGCGCTGGCACGGCAGCAGAATCTATTGTGATAACTGCATGCTTGTTGGTAATGCTCGCCCCCCCCCCCCCTCCTGTACACTGCAAAGCGTATATGAAGAGGAGCCGGCCGTTTTCTGATAGGGGGTGAATTACCACAGCACGAGATCTCTGACAGTTTTTGAATGATGTTTCTCATTGGTCATGGTGTCTGTTTGTCAGAGACTCAGGTCGGTCCCTTGTGCTTCACACGCTCACCAGGAAGGCCCTGGTTCATCAAGGAGTGCAAAAAAAAACAAACCGCAAACACAAGGAGGCGTCACTTCACCTGTGAAACAAAGGCCCTCCTCCGGATCGGCCTGTATGATGATGATGATGATGATGATGATCACAATCGAGGGGAAATCGAGCCAAAATGAGTCCGTCTAAACGCGGCGTCCTGGCTGAATTAGCAGCTCAGACTCTTAGGTCACTTACACGACCTGCAGATGTATCAACGGTGTAGCTGGTCGAGAACTCAAATGTCAGGCTTGCGACCACAAGCACACGCAAGCTGAATGTCTAAGTCCAAAGCGTCTCAGCGCTGAGAATCAGAATCAGAATCAGAGGAACTTTATTTATCCCAGAATTGCTATACAGATGAGCAGCACGTCAGGATATAAGCGGACGGGTACACAGGTCTACAGGCCCGGTCAAATGAAAAGCTCAACCCCGCACAGTCCAGCAGGCGCATGAACACAGGCCCAGAGCGCTTTCTGAGGAGCTGCTGCTGCACACCCATTGGCGCAAATAACGCATTTATTGTTTTTTCTGTGTTGTGGTTTTGTTTTTGACCAATACGCCTCAAACTGCCTTGCTTCATCTCTTAAGATGGATAGAGAGAGAGAGACAAAGAGAGAGAGAGCAACTGTCTTGATTGCGGAGCTGCACTATATGCCCGAACAGATGCAGTGCCGCTGCCTTATTAGAGTAGATGTAGTCAAGTGGCTCTTTTGCTTCCTGTCGATCGGAGGTCTTGTGTTGTGCGTCCCCGTGCTTTTAGAGTAGAGTGTGTGTGTGTGTGTGTGGGGGGGGGGGGGCTCTCACAGTATCGAGAGAAAATGACGGCCGGGCCCGCTCTGTGAGAAAGAGGATGTGGTTCGGGGCGTTTTTTTTCTTTTTAAAGCCGCAACATTTTGAACAGGCACAGAGTGGTTTGCTCGCATCGGTCTTTGTGACACTTCGATGGCTTTTAATAATACTGTACATCCGATGAATTCGTCTTGGACAGAGTTTGAGTTTTTCTGCTCGTTTTTTTCGTTTGTTTTTTTGTGCGATGTGAGGAAAACGAGGAGAAGGGAGGGAGAAAAAATCCATGGCTCATTTCGTTCATGACTCATCCTGTTTGCGATCGGAGGCGAAATCGTTGCCTCCAACAGGAGATTGCTTTGTAATCTTCTCGCTAAGGTGCATTTCTTTCTTTTTTTTTTGCTTGTCTGTCGGTATACGTATGTAGACACAATAAATGAGGGGGGCAAACGGGGAGGGGAGGGGCAGAAAGGACGAGCGGGTTCTTTTAGTGCATGAATGAACTGGAGGTGCATAGCGTTTTGTCCCCCCCCACCCCCCCATTGCCAAACAACGACTATGCCTCCTTGGTTTTCACATGTGTACTGAGATTAAAGGGCTATATCAGTCACCATCCATCCATCCATCCATCCATCCATCCATCCATCCATCCATCCATCCATCCATCTCTCCGTCGTAGCGAATGATTGGTTTATAGCCACAGTTGCCGAGGTCCACCATGCGGCGGTGGTCGGACACCTGCACTGACGTGAACCTGCTCAGTGTGCGCGTGTTGGATCTCCTCCAGACGTGGAGCTGGTGGACGCTCACATGTAACAACAGCTGATTGTACGTGACCGCGTATGCTTGTTTTTATAGGCTTTAACTCTGCCTTTTTGTTTCGTCGACCTCAACGGAGGTGCGTGATGCATACCCACCCCCACCCCCACCCGAACCTCTGCGTCGCTGTTTGTTTTTTCATCGGCAGAAATACCCAACCAAAGTCGCTGCCGTCTCCACCTGGTTGTATGTGTGTGTGTGTGTGTGTATCGTGTGGTTTGTCGCCATGACGATTCGCCCCCTCCCCCCGACACCCCCCCACCTCCCTCGCCCCTTTCTCAGGGTTAGCTTCAGTGAGCTGTGCTGACAAATTTCTGAAAAAACAAAAAAACAAACCCCCACTGGTCTCATCAAGCCAAAGCAGTCGCCTCATGATATTTATCCCCCCTCCTCCTCCTCCTCCTCTTCCTCTTCCTCCTCTGCATCACGCATCTCTGTCCTGCATTGTACTTTACTCGACTAGGCTATGCAAAAACGAAAAAAAAAACAATGAAAAAGTAGAAAAGAAAAAAAAAACCCGACATAAACCTACTGTTATATGCTGCGACTCTCTGTCTGTCTCTCTCTCTGTCTCTCTCTCTCTCTCTCTCTCTCTCTCTCTCTCTCTCTCGTCTCTTCTCGTCTTTTTGTGTCTGTGGGCACCAGTACAAGCAATACGACTCAGTACGCGTGGCACAGCACTGTACTGTACTGTAAGCCACTCTGGTTTGGGTCTGTGTACACGTCTGTGTTAAAAGAAACGTTTAAAAAAAACAAAAACATAATGTAATAGTGATGCTACTAAAAGTATGTGAGTATGTATGCTTCTGTGTCACCTGAGGGGCTTGAGTTACATAGCGTTGTAGTTTATATATTCTTTTTGTTTTTTTTTCCAACCACCACCACTTTCTACTCCGGACTTACAAATGTAACCATGTTGTGTAAGCTGAGCGGGGGGAGAGAAAAAAAAATCATCGTACTTGTTGATCTTTGGTCTGTTTTTGCCACTTTCCCTCATTTTGTGTTGCACTAATTCAGTGTGTTGGATCTCTCAGCTTTTTCCTTCCCATTTTTTTTTTTTCTTCTCATCTCGACGAACTCTCACTGGCTGAATATTTAACTGTTGCCTTGTTAATCCTCAGTTATTACAGCATCCGTTTCAGTCTTTCTTTTTTTTTTTTTTTTTTACATATATATAAATATATTATACACGTGAAAGACCTCAACATGGAACGCAGTCAGGACACAGTCAGAACCCCACCATCGGCGTGATTGTTTCTGTCGAACCACTCTGAAACTGTACTTAAAGCTCGACCACAGAGAATACCAAGCAAATGGAGGTGCCGTGGTTGAGTAACATGGGATATCTTTTTTTTCTTGTTTTTTTTGTCTTTTTTTTTTAAGCCAAAATGAGAAATGTCCTAATTTGGGAAAGGAAGCAGACCGGACTCTTTCGACGTTATTTTCTTTCTTTTTTTTCGTAATAACTATAAACAAGCCAAAATGAGTTAAGTGGAAAAGGAGGAAAAGAAAAAAAAAAAGCACTGAATGATAGATTAAAAATGCTTTGGTTTTAGCGAGAAGTCTGCTGTGTACTCGTTGGGTCATCATTTGTATTTTATTTTTTTAATAAAACAAAACATTGGCACTCGAATGACTGGTCCTTGCCGTTTCTGACTTGTGAGTCTGAGTTTTGTTCTCTGGCGTTTTACCTCTGGTGGGTGGGTGGGTGGGGTGGACGGTATCCTCAAAGAGAAACCTTACCTTGTGCATTTGAGAGACTGAGAGTAGTGCCCCCCCCAAACATGTGACGGGGCTGAGCCATTGATCCGCAGCATCATCACCCGGCTGTGTGAGAGGCCCCGCGGGCAGCTGGCGGACGCCGATGACGTCAGCGGGGTTACATCACCTCAGACCGGCTTTAAAGTGCCGGACCGCGGTCGATGCGCGCCGCTCCCGAAGAGGAATCAAACCGTAGCAACAAAAAAAATACGGAAGCGGGACGGCGGGGTCGGACAAAGACAGTGTAATTGACACACGCAATGGAGGCACGGTCTCGTACAAAACGACACAATAGAATGTGGTCGGGCGGTTGTAAGTGCGGCCGCAGGAAATGAGGAACTTGAAGTAAAACAAAGCTCGTTAAAACGTGTAAAACGCTTCTGATGCGACTCTGAGGCCACACCCGGCACGTCCTGAGTGTGGTCCGACAGTACGCGCGCGCGCGCGCGCACACACACACACACACACACACACACACACACACACACACACACACACACACACACACACACACACACACACACACACACACACACACACACACACACACACACACACACACACACGGTGGTTTCAATAATGCTGTACAAAAAAAACAAATACACAAACAGAGGGATTGGATGTGCAAAGGAAGAGTTGGAGTCAAAGTGGTTGCAATACATCAGTAGTCTTTAAAAACTCCCTTCAGTGCAAAGTCCAGGTCTGACATTTGTAATCTAGTGGCTCGGTAAACAGCGTGAAGGTCCCCGGTTCGAATCCCGGGCAGGCCAAGGAGAGCCTTTCAGTTAGCTCTCGGTTAGCATGTTCAGCTCGTGTCTCTGTAGTCCTCCGGTGGGAGTGTGAGCTGGAGATGGACGTGTCTCTGTATGTTCTGAATGCATTCCAGGAGCTGAAACTCCTGGGAGGATAAACGCAAAATGACGACTTCCAAACGACAAACGTTTTCCCTGAAATGACCGGATTGTTGCCGCGTACACCAACGAGACACATCTCAGCTTTCCATACACTCGACATAGACACGCTATAATAAAGTTCTCATTTCATAATTCATTAAAATAAAAAAACCTCAAAGAATGTCATGCACACTCCAGCTACGGGAAGAAACGCTATATAGCTCACGCAGTCAAAATGATGGGAGTACAAAATGCCGTAGCAGCTTGATCTAATACGAAGAATCAGTGCTATTTGGTTCAAGCTTCAAGTCATACTGCGGCTGGACCGAGAGAGGAACACGATAGATATTTGTATATATTTTGATTTCTCAAAGTGAAAGGAAATTTGGAAAAACTCTCGTAACGCAGCACACTCTCAAAACAAACAACCCCGACTCCAAACACTGTTGCAGAGGACACACTGTTCTGTAGTTCTGCAGTATCTCTGGATTAAAAATCAGCTCGGCCTCTTTCAGAATCAGGGCTTTAAAAACACACACGTAGCTGCTCAAAAGAAGTTTCGTAACACATCCGGAGATTCTCATTCATCCGGGTCATCGCCGTCCAAGGAGTTGTAGAGTGGCGGCAACCGGACTCTGGATTCTCGGAGATGTTTCACCTTTAGGGTAAAGTAATTTGTCTATTTGTGACACGTTTGTCCTTTCCTGGCTGCTGCCATTTTGCATTATCTGTGCAGCTAAATGTGTAAGTTGAACCTAAACTGGCAAACATTTCTATGATTTTGCCATTTCTGCAGAAAGATCGCTGAAAACGCGAGAGAGTTGTAGAGTCGTAGCAGCTGGACTTGACTGCAGATTCTGGAAGACTTCTCGCCTCGCAACCAAGAAGCTGAAGCAGCCTCTTGGATGAGATGCGAATCTATAACAAGTCCAGTTGATACAACTCCAAAAACTTGGGTTTTGTGGCACAGTCTACCAGACTGGACTCCGGCTGTGCCTACAGTACTACCAACACCGAGAAACCACATGGATATGTGTCTTCTCACCCATATTTATTTAACACCGCTCTCCGACAATAATTTCTTAGACCTTGAGTCTTGTTTAAGATAATCGAGTGTGAAACCGATGACAGTGGTTCACTCAGGTGTCTCTAATGCCTCTTAATGATTCACCATCGCGGTAGTGATAACTATATCCCGGGCTTTGCCTCTTGGGTGAGAGGAGGGGTGAAACGACTCCAAGAATCCACAACAAATCCGGTCACCTGGACTCTCCAGCTCTCTGGGGGTTATGCAACATGCTGCGTGTCTGCAGGGCTGTAGATGATAAGGCCTAGTTGGTATGTGGTCGTGGAGGTGGGGGGTGGGGGTGGGGGGGCAGGAGAGAAACAAAGTCCTCCAAACGTTTCATGAATATAAAGGAAAAGTTAAAGAATGGCTGATTTTTTTTTTCTTCTAGCAAGGTGACAAGTCTCTGTCCTGTCCTCGTAGTGTCGTCCTCGGGCTGAAACCAGCTGCTGCGCCCTGCTGGTTGATAGTGGTACTGCATGTTAGTCTCAGCAGCTCCACAGCAGCTCTACCAACAACCTCAACCCTCCCACCTCCCAACCCCCTTTTGGGGTGGCTCAGTAGAAACGCTTGCGGCGGCTCTCGTGCCAGTGGCTGTAGACCACCAGGCCGATGACGATGAGGAAGATGCAGCCCAGCATGGAGAAGAGCACGGTGAAGAAGATGGCTATGCCGCTCATCCCTTCCTCCGCCGGACCCACTGAGGACGGAGACAGAGAGAGAGAGGGAGAGAGGGAGAGAAAGAGTGAGAGGAAGGTAGAGGCAGGACAGCCGGTGTGAGAGAACATGGTGTTGGTCTGTGTGTGCCTCTTACGTCGGAGCAGTTCAAAGTTATCCACGCTGGGAATGGTGATCTCCTCCTCCTCCTCTTCCTCCTTTTGACTCTGGAACACCGTCAGTTGGTAGAGCTTCAGGGAGATGATATCGTGGTAATCTGTGAATAAAGAATCGGAAGACATAGATACGATTGGAGCTCACTATTTAGATTCTGAATACGTTTCATTTTTGCCAATAAACAACAAATATCTCAGGGAATGTGTTTCAAAATGTTGAGGTAATCTACAAGAACAACCAACAGGCTCCCTTTGAGGGAACAAACAATAATATATATATAAAAGACACACATGTCCAGCACTTTAGTCGACCCTGTTTTAAATGTGCTTAGAGTCGAGCTGAGAGAGAACTTTTTACGCGCGTGTGGGACATCTTCTCTCTGTCCTGCAGCTCAGGCAGCAAAGCCGGGGCTGTCTGTCTCCCAGAGGAGTGAAAGCCGTTTACCCGACAGGTCTCCTGTGATGGCTGTAGCTCCAAAGTAGTAGCCCTGGGGAAGCTGCACCCCGGGTATGTCCAGGCAGTCCCTCCACTCGTGCTGCCCGTCAATGTCTATCATCACCTGGAGATGGGAGGCAAACACAACGCTTCGCTGACTTTTAGAGTCCATTCATCCGTCATCTCAGCCACTTTACACCTTGCACATTGGCCCGAGGCAGACGCACTCACACACACACTCACACAAGCACACACCATTCACTTACACTCACAACAACTAGGGGCAGTTTGGAGTCTCTAATTGTCCATAACATGCATGTTTTTGGCCCTCAGGAGTCGAACTTTGGACTTTCTCTGTGTCTGTCTTGTATAATGTTGGGCTCTCGAAATCTGGATGTTTTTGTTTGTTTTGGGAAATCCGACAATCCCAGAATAAATAGTGCAGTGATATTGGTAAAACTGCTCCCTTAAACAGACCAGTGACAATACAGATATGGTTGGCTAAACTACCTTAACCCACAATCCTCAATTCAAATTGCACAAACTGAAACTGTTTTAGTCCAAGGTGTCGTTTTAGATGACAAATTTGACTCAATTTTCCAATATCAATCCTCACAGGCTTTTGGTATTTATCCATCTGCCACATCCTAATGAAAGACAGTCTTTGATTTTGTACTCGTTGCCCTGGATGGGGAAACCAACTCAAATATAGTACACATGTGTATAAAATGTACAACATGTATACAGTGTGTGTGTGTGTGTCTCTCACCGTCAGCCTGCGGCGGATGTACCGGATGAAGAGGAAGGTGTCGTGCTTGAGGTTCCGCACCATGGCGTTGCAGCCGCCCAGCTCCGTGGTCCGGCCGTCGCGCTCGTGGTCGTAGCTGATGCTGCCATTGCCCACCATGGCCAGGACGAAGGGGAAAATCCTCTTGTTGGCCCCCGAAAGAGAGAGAGAGGGAGAGACGAGACGAGTGTCAACTTCAAATGAGCTACAGAGACTATGAAGAGCAAGGCGTGAGGACCAGTGAGTTTGGACGTCAAATGTTCCAAAGGTGGCTCACCTGTGTGCGAGTAGTGTATCTTTTCTTCTTTGCCTGTGTCCAAACACACAAAAAAACAAACCAGATTAACAGCTCTGTAACAAACATCAGCATGAGCTGCCCCCCCCCACTGCGTCCGTATACCTCCAGATGTTTCTCCTCGTTGGGATACGTGTCCACAAACACGCCCAAGCCAGTGAAGTTGTCCATATTTCCAAACACAGGACCTGGGAAAAGAGTGAAAAGAGAGAGGGTTCAAGAAATGAATCACATTCGGTTTGACATGCTGTGATGTGTGTCTTATGGTGTTTACCTTTCTGCATACGCTCCTTAGTGTACCAGATGGCCAGTCCGTCGCCGTTCAGGTTCTTCTTTCCTTGGCCGTGAATCTTAAAGTGCACCTGCATCTCCCAGTTCTTTAGATGGCAGGGCTGTGAAATAAAAAAAAAGAGATTCACAGATTTTGGATTCACCGTAAAATTCCTTTAAACATGATCTAGAATGACTGATTGAAGTATTCAATCTGGTTTTCTTATGCTAACATAGAACATGGGTTCCATTAGAAATACCTCAGATTCTGCTTTATATAATCCTATTTTTTGGGGCGAGATTGTTAAGTGAAAAAAATAATAGTCAACCTTTTTATACATTTTTATTTGATAGAAAGGTTGAGCTCACACAGTCTTTCACTGTTTATTTTTAACTTGTGTGCTTCGAGGATGGTTTCCTTATCAGGCACCTGGACTCTCTACCGTGGCAACCACCACATCAAACAGCACTCCCACCCACCACTCCACCCACATCTGAAGCATTTTGCACCTTGCTAGGGAGGTGATGCAGGTGACGTGATGACTGCGGCATGATGATCAGAGTACAAATCTTGTGAATACTGTTATTCTGGCTACTCCTCTCTCGTAACTTTCCGGCAGTGTGAGACTACTGTGCTTCAAAAAGCTTTCCAGTGTAAGAGAGATGATTTCTCCATCAGTTTGTGAGGAAGAAGTAGGAGATCATACACTGATATTTCCCCACCATGTGTATTCTCAACAGAGCCGGGTGTACACACATTTAGGAGGTTAGGAGCTGTATGGTGTGCCTTACACTTAATATCAGCAGTTTATGTCAGATTCTGTTCACATTTGCCCATTATTTGGACCTGCTGTACATTACTTGCCCGGGTATAAATGGTTGACGTTCAGGACAGAAAAGCTTAGCACCTTGAACCGTCTAAATGAACACATCCCCGGCTGTTCCCATCACGGAGGCCAGGTTTACTGCTTTATTGCAGCGCTGCATTAGTCTGAACTCGGTCGGCCCATCAGAGTGACACGTGCTTGTCCGGTAAGTGTCCACCCTGTGTTTCCTGGCTGCCCCCCCCTTTTCCTCTCCTCTCCACCCCCACCCTCTGTTCACACATTCACGGAAACAGCAGTAAAGAGCACTCGGGGAGGAGAGCATACTCACAATGCGGCTCCACACTGCCCCCTGCCTGCTCTGCATGTCAGGTGTGAGGCGCACCTGGTCCGTGGTTACCATGGCATCGCCCATCAGCTCCCAGTGGGAGGAGCCATAGGATCCCACACCTGAGCAAGCAAATATCACCATGAGACAAGCTGACAGGGCACAAAAACAACCCACATCCGTCCCCGGGACTCAAAGCTGCTTTGTTCAGGCACAAAACCTCTGGCTTAAAGCTCTTCCAACAATGCATGGTCCGGGGTATTAAACGCAGGATATGGATAATAGCGTCTGGCGACAGAGATGAATGACACTGTAGCGAAACATAGATTTACACATCGAGGCGTTTTACGGCGGAAATGACATTGTTCTGGAAACATCTGTCGCCTGTGTGTCTGTGCACTGCTGCAGCAGCTGATAGGCTGAATCACGGGTTTACCTTGGTAAGGCTTGGACAGGGAATACTCTCGCTTCAAAAACTCCTCCATCTCGTGTTCGTCCTCGTCGGCGAGACATCGGCACGCGGCGAAAAGAAGCAGGGCGAGTGCCCAGTGTGTTTTCAAAGCCGCTGTTTTCCTTCTGAATGGCATTTTAGACCCCCTGAAATGATGATTCCTGCCGACAGCAGCCATGGTGGTTCAAAAATCATCCCACAGAATCGTCGCTTCTCCTCCCATTGGCTGGCCTCGTTGCATGGCTCGTCCCCATTGGTCTCTTTGGCTGTCAATCACAACTCTCGCTTTTCATTGGCCCGATACTCGACACTCGCTGGAGATCCTGTATATGGAAATAAAATCACTCACTCTATTAAACTGGAGGTTTGATGCTTTTGCAAAGGTGTGATGAACTGCAGTGTGTATCATTTAAACAATCCCAATTCTGATAGTTGTTCTGGGATTAATGTGAAACTTAATTTCTTACACTCGCTTTTGCTTGTATGATCATATTTGTACATTTTTATACTATTTGCCATTCTTATCTAACTGTATGCATTTTATTGAACTTGCTTTTAACTACATCTTTAAAGCAACTTTGACTTCAGGAAAAATGTGAATTACTTTTGATTTGATTGTTTAGTTATTTGAATTCCAATAGAATATGCAGAGACAATCTTTTATCAGTCCTATGGTGATAAAGTTAGCAAAATATATTTCGTTTATTCTACTGTATGTACATTGAATACATTAATGTACATTAATATATTCTAATATAATATAATATAATGAATATAAACAATTAATAAACAGGACAACCTCTGCATCTGTATGTTATTTATTATTATATTGTATTATATTATTAATTCTGTACAATTATTTGAATTTGTTTAACAATGGGCCTGTTTTCAGTTCCTCATTACAACTACATCGTGAGGTTTCTGCTAAACAGTGACATTTAATGTTTCTTCTATCTGTTTTATAGGTGTGGAGGAGAGTAGTCTCCTCCACGCCACAAGCCATTCATGGATTGAATTATTGCTGCTATGCAAAGTCTCACATTTGCGTCAATGATGGACCAATTTACCCTTTGTATAATTTCTCATAAACTCTGTCACTATTCAAATCCTGAGGCGATAAGTGTCCCAGGAAGCTTGCACACACTGTGCATTGAATGCATCACTGTAGCTGGGTGGTTAAATGGTAGCTGTACCGCCCCCGTGCGTCAGGCCTGGGTATTGCGGCTCAGCTCACGCCCCCTTCACTGCCTCCGCTCCCTGTCGGATATCCTACACTTCCCACACAGGTCATTGAACACAGCACAAGGGGGATGTAGTGACGGATGGAAAGTATGGATCCAGTTGAAGAAAAAACCGGCAAAACGGTCGACATTTATCGGGACACATGGGTCCGCTTCCTAGGTGCGTGTTGTTTTCTACTCGTGATGTCTCGGTCCCGAATAATACAGAGCTTTTTTTGACGTGGACGGTAACGTTTCTCACTGCTAGCCTAGCGTGCTAACTCTAGCTCTGTTAAAATGCTATTTATAGCCAAACTCAGCCGCTGAAGGACACTATGTCTCCACAGGACGTAAAGGGCGAAGTGTGGACAAGATTGTAGTTTACCTGCTTTCTCACCAAAACCTATTGAACCAGCTAATTAACCACCTAACGCTTGAGAGTTATCTCCACCTCTGCAGCTGACTTCAGCCCTGTCCCAGTTGTTGAGCAAGTTGAGACAGTGACTCACGCAACGAGGAAGAAACGCCCAGGATGACTACTAACACTGTAATAGAGATAACTCAGCCACAAGCTTTGTTCCCACAGCTGCTTTTTCCTCTCACAAAAGCCGGGGTCCAGGTTGCCATGCAGAGGGCAGGTGGAGGGGGACTGAAGCTGAAGGGCATTTGTGCTGCAGAGCTGCAGCCCACAGTGCAGGGTCTGCTCTGCTCTGCTCTGCCTTGCATGCCTCTAATCTTGTGCTCCTCTGCAGATGACATGTTCCTGTAATGTCATGTCATGCCATGTGGATCAGTTTATCCTCCCTTTTTATGAAATCATAATCTGTTAGATCACGTCTCTCTTCATCTAATCCTGCCCTGTCACATATCCCCTGACCAGCAAGTTTAAAGTGCTCTTGCATCGACTTGTACTGTTTTCGAGGTATTGGTCTGAAACTGAGCTGTGTTTGTAAACCACATTTGAAAAGGTTATATCTGACCTTCATATGCAAGTATAGAAACGATGCAAGTCAATCAATCCAAGTAGTGGATTCAACTCAGGCTTAGTCTGAGTGAAAAGCAAAAAATTGTTAAGTTGATCCTAAATGTCACTGTTAACCAGTGTAAATGCTAGAGTTGGCACGAAATGATCTTGCTCTTCTGTCACATAGAAATGAGTACCACCTCTGAAACAGTGCTCAGTAAACGAACAATGAAAGACGATGCAAGTCCTCCTCGGATGTCATAGGCATAGACAAATGAGGATCTCCATAGAAAGCAAAAGAGGACAGAAAAAGAACAACGAAACACACAATTCTACAAAAAGGGGGATATATGCCTCAAATGACCTAAGAGGATCTAAGGCAAATATAACGTTGCGTGGCAGAATATTGCACTTAAGATCGAGGTTTAAAATTTGTCAGTCTGAATGGATAAAAAAAACACGTGATCGGTGTTCAGTGCTAATATGTCTGTCTATATTGTGTTTTCCTCCATGATGAAAAGATAACCAACATGTTTTCCCTTTGAACCTCTGCTAGGAAGGAATTTCCTCTCGGAGCTGGAATCCTAAGAATCCTCTGCAAACATTTCTTTTTCTTTTACTACTACGCAAAACTCCTCCGCCAACTATTTGTCCACAGCTCACATACTCATAGACAGAGACTGCTGTTCTTCATTAGTTGGTCTGAGGTGTAAAAGCAGGCAGGCTGTAGGCAGGAAACGGTGGAGCAGAGGTAAGGTGTACCTGATATCCCTGTAAATGACTTCTCCCTCTGAGGCGCTGCAGATTAGATTCCGGATCTGTTTGCCGAGCGGACACTTTATCTCTATTTTTCTTCTTCTTTTTTTGCCTTACAGTCGCTGCTATTGAGCTTCTCTGTTATCGCTCACCATCCGAGCCTTTACACCTTTCCCTCCGCTCTCTCTCTCGCTCTCTCTCTCTCTCTCTCTCCTTATCTCCTTAGTTCCTTCAACATCTTTGCAGCACACACACACACACACACACTTTCTCTTTCTACAGCACACCTTTACCCTTGCGGGCGAGAGGTGAATGCAAAAGTGTAACCTGAATCCTTTGCACACAGGTCAGAATTGGAGCCCAGCTTATTATGCCAGGGCATGGCGCATTTTATCGTTAACTAAGTGCTTTTACTGTAAGATAATCTAATCTGTGCTCCTCTCTCTTATCGTGTTTTATTATACCAGGGGAGCTCTTTATCACCCGGTGCCCACAAGTGCTTCTGGAGCTCCCAAACCCAGTCGCTGTCACTTTCATTGCTGCGGTATTAAACCGAGCCGCCTCCAGCTCAGGCCCGGTCCCATAAAGTTATCTAGTTTTCTCTGGCAGCCTCCCCTTGCTTTCTCTCACACAAAGCCGAGCTTTGAGAAAATCGTAAAAGGGAGGAGAAAAAAAGGAAAAAAGATAAGTTTTTTCTATGCAACTCTGCAAACGAACGAGGAAAAATCTGTCCAATCTGCGCGTGTGTGTGTGTGTGTGTGCGTTGCTAAATCTTGTGACATATTGCGTGTACTCAAACTGCGATGGCGCCATTCGGCGCGTCAAGCCGCTAACAACGCTCGCTCGTGGGAGACTCGACCAAAACAGATGAACGCGATCGAATGCCGAATGAATGGAGTCATTATTTTGGGTCGAGGCGCGAGATAAAAATCGTCGGCGTTCTGATAATCCGCTCGGCGGTTGCGAAGATTAATTGAATTTAAAGAGACGTCTGCAATCTGGATCTGAATCTTATCTACTTCCTCACTAAATCTGCTGTGATTGCCCTAAGTGGAGAATAAAGAAGCCCGTTAAGTGTGTACTACACTGATTACACTGACTTTTAATGATTGCTCCAAAAAAAACCCCCAAAAAACAACATTTTTATGTGTGATGTGACGTCTTACGACGCGAGTGACTTCCCCAGCGAAGCCTTTGCGCAGCAGCCTGGGTTTTGACGGAGAAAGGAGGGGAAAAAGGAAAAAAAGACACGGATTTTGACTCACGGATAGTTCTGTCGTCCTTTGAACCAAAGATGACACTTCCCGGGCGACAAGTTCGTCCCGTGTTGGCGGTGATTTACGCGTTGCAGCGGCATATGGCGCCCGGCGACCTCTTAAGGGGTCGAGGCCGCCGCAGTCGTTGAGCCCCTCGCGGAGCGGCTGTTGCGTAATCAGTCTGACTGTCACTCTGGGCCGTCGCAGCTCCCCGCCATCCCAAATCGCCACCTTAGGAACGGAGGGTGCGAGGCTGTGCCACGGCCTCACATCTGATAATAATGACCGAGCTGTTTGATATTAAACAGTCTGCCCGACTTCCTAGATAAGCGTCTTCGTGTTTGCCGGGCGGTGGGGCTGCATGATGTCAGGCAAACATTCAATATTTGGTAACATTCCCGAGTGTTGCGAGGACGAGACGGCCCGCCATGTACAAACAGAGTCGGAGCTCATGTCGACTCGGCTCACACTTAGCGGCCCGTGCAGTCGAAACAAAACCCTACCAGTGCCATGAAGCGATGGGGTTGAGGCGCTTTATTCTCAATTCTCACTGTTTGCTTTTGTGCACGGTGCATTGAGTTGCCCCCGGGCACGAGATGTGCCCTATAAACAAAGCTGCCTCGCTTTGCCTGCAATGCCTATGTAGATGTTCGATTTCTTTTCACTCAGTAGTACGAGGCGAACTCATGTGGACGTGTGTGTGTGTGCGTGTGCGTGTGCGTGTGTGTGTGTGTGTGTGTGTGTGCAGGCTACGCCAACGAGGTCGGGGAGGCCTTTCGGGCCCTGGTGCCGGTGAGTTTCGTGTGGGGCAGCTACGCCGTGGCCACAGCGTACGTCACCGCTGACGCCGTGGACAAAGGGAAGAAGGCTGCTGCGGTGAGACGGCGCCGCGTGTGTTTCGGCTTTGTTTGTGGAAAAAAAAGAAAGTTGTGTGAAAATGAGTGATTCCTTCATTTAGTCGTGAGACCAGTGAGGATCAGGGCTCCAACTGTACTCGAAATCACACCCTGGGTTTCAATTTACAGTGGAACCTCCAGGTACGAAATAAACCTGTTCCAGAGGGGCTTTCGTATCTTAGAATTTTAGTCTAGTTGCCATGGCAACAGTAAACAATAGATAGACAGGTAGACTGATAGAGAGATAGATAGATAAAGAGACAGACAGACACAGATACAGATAGACAGATACACAGACAGACAGACAGACAGATAGATAGACAGATAGATAGAGATACATAGATAGATAGATAGTAGATCCACTGTAGCATGCGATGGTGACTGTTTACTGTTGCCATGGCGACTAGAGATGTCGGTTCACTATGAGGGCTGTCATGCAGCCATCAAAAGAGCCACATCTGGCTCGCGAGCCTGCTATAAAGTGTAAATATATGACTGTTTTAATAAAATACAATACTAAATGTATGTATTGTGAAATTTTTCGTATAGCAGGGCGTTCACAAGTCGAGGTTCCGCTGTAAAACTTGCTTTAGAACAAACGCCTAAGAAATCGCGGAGAGTTCCTCATTCTCCGCCTGTCCCTCCCAGGCCCACGGGGACAACCCCGGGAAGACGACGCGGGTGGCGGCTGCGGTGGTGGACACGTTCGTGTGGCAGGCGCTCGCCTCCGTCATCATCCCCGGCTTCACCATCAACCGCGTGTGTGCCGCCTCGCTCTACCTGCTGGGCAGGACCACCAAGCTGCCCCTGCCCGTCCGCAAGTGGACCACCACGGCCATCGGCCTGTCCACCATCCCCTTCATCATCACCCCCATAGACAGGTCCGGCTGTTTGCTCGTTTGGAGCCGTGTGCTTTATGTAATCTTACCATTATGTAAGATGTGATTTTTTTTTTTTTTGCATTTTTTTATGGGCTGAGCCGCTCTCACACACAGATACACACGATCGCCGCTGTCGATCACAACCCTGACCTGAATCCGTCTAATAACTATTGTATGTACTGTACATACAGAGCCTGATGGGGCTCGTTCCAGTGTGCTACATCACTCCAGCACAAAACTGTTTAAAAAAACGCACGAAGGGAGGCTCGCACAGGCTCGTAGTTGCGCGTCCTCCATGTTCCCGCTGCTGGAGATACTCATTAAAGCGCCAGATGTCGATCACTTAATCACTCACACTTTAGCGGCGCAGCGCTGTCTGTGCAGGATGAGGGGAAAAGAGCAAGCAACTTGCATAAAAAAATGAATGAGGAAAAGCAACTAAAAATAGAGAAGTGGATAAGATTTGCGAGGGTGACGACATCACAGAAAATAAGTTAAAATTGTTCCTACAAGGATAAAATAACGACTAAAACCAAAATTGCTTTATTATTCAACAACTTACATATTAGTCAACAACTGTTAAGTGATTGCATCGTCAGTGTGGGAGGCTGGGGTCAAACCGATGCTTGTTTTGCCAAATGTCGAACAGTTTTGACGTATGTTTTCATTCGAGCTTGTTCGTATTCAGGCTTCTCTGAGGGAGAGAGCTCATCAGCGACCTCTGTCTCTCTCCCGCAGGTCGGTGGATTTCCTGCTGGACTCCAGCCTCCGCAAGGTCTACAACGCGGGGGACGCGAACAAGCACGAATGAGAGGCGCTCGTACGGGACACGTCGTCCCCCTCCTGGACCAGACCAGACCGGTCCCGTCCTGTCTACTTCCCACCACTGTGAAGCAGCTAACAAGTGTGAAGAGGGATCGTACGGAGTAGCCAAGCGCCACCGCTTGGCCAATAATTCATTCATTTCTGAAGTGTTACGTTTTAGAGCGAAATCCCTCTCAACCTAAACCTCTCAGGGCGAGCTGAGCAGTGATACACACACACACACACACACACACACACACACACACACACACGCAAAAAAACAGAAAAAAACACAAAGTCTGTGAGTGTTAAATACGTGTAAATATCGTACCTCTCGTCAGAGTGTCGTTTTAAAATAAAAATGTGGTTTATCAGCCATATTCAGCAGTACTGTAACAAAAGGCCAGCGAGCCAGTTTGCCAATAAGACCCTCCCACTCACTCTCCTCTCTCCTGCTCGCGTGGATGGTGCGTGTTTCATACAGTAGCTGATTTTTAATCATCAGGTGTCTGTTTTTGGTTTGTCTCTTTTTGTAGATGAATATGTCTGTTACTTGGAACCAGTCACCTTGTTCTACTTTATTCTCCCATGGGAACCGAGCATTGCACTAGAGGCATTTTTCTTTGCTTTACACCACGGTTACAAACGATTTTTACATAAAAGGGGTTTATAGTCCTCTTAAAGGAGTTTAGTCGTCGTCATTTGGAGAACCTCACACGTGTTTGAATTACCTCTCGTCGTTACCCCCCCCCACCACCACCACCCGTCTCTCTGTCAGTTTAGCGTCAGACGCTCTTAATTTACGGCACTGTAACGTTTTTTTGTTGTTTTTTTTTGTTACCCTGAGAGTGTGAGACGTGCCAGCTTCAGACACATGTTAGCCATTTAAAACTGTCTTTTCCAGCATCTGGAGTCAAGTTGTCTTGACCCAACCTGGCTCCAGATGGATGTGAGATCTGCGACCTCTCGTCCGATCGCACATCCATCTTCTTTAAAAGCTCCAGGCTTCTTGTGTGCGTGCAATCTCGTAGGCGACGTTAGGTCTATTTAAAACGTGTAGAAATGTCGAACTGCAAATGCTCGTGGAGGTCTCGCCTATGCACAAAAGGGTTCAAGGGATTATTAAAGAGACACACCGATGTCATATATTATTTCCAAAGCTTTGTTTTTTTTTCGTCCGAGGAGCTGTGTGATATACTGTATCGTGCTGAACAAACTATGCAAGGGAAAAGAGCAGGTGTGGCGAAATGCAACACTGCGGACTAAAGGGAGTCCAAATATTGCGAAAGTAAAAGGGATTCAAAGTTTGCAGCTTGAGGCTCGGATGAGCTGAAGAATAAAGGGCCAGGTTTGATGGGAATGGTTTCCATCGGCAGTTTATCTGTCAGTTTGTCGCTATAACTTTTGCTCGAGGCTCGCCTTTCCCACCATATTCCCTTTCCCGTGGAGGGCGAGCGCTCCGTTTTCATCATGCTGCCAGAGAAGCTCGCAAAAAGCTCCTACTGTCGCGTTGTCTTGTAGTTTTGTTAAAAACAAAAACAGAAAACTGCTTCTGAAGCGGTTCAGATGTCGACGTGCGCCGCGCTGGATGTTTTCCAACCACCAAAGCGCCGACCGTACTCTGAAGCGCGCACGAGTGGAAAGACTTGTGAGAGCAGAGAAAGCGCAGGCGTCGATGACAAAGGGTTTCAAAATCAGACGACTTGTTTCTGCACGTTTTTTCCATAAACACTGCTGGTGACAAATGCTCACATGGGCATCAGAGACGACGCACAAATGATGATAGTACATGTGCTTTCCTTTCTAGGAAGTGTATGATTGTTGGGTCACTGTGGTGCATCTCCAGTGAAAACCTTTGTATCCACGCTCACTTTTAAACATTTCAGATTGTACTTTTTAAGGGCGGCACGCTGCAAATACAAACGGACGGTTTACTTTTTCTTTTCCTTTCTGACGGTTTTCTTACGTGGGAGTGTGTCCGGAAGTGGGTTTTATGAGTCATATTTTCAGCCCTAACTGAAAAGAAGAGGAAGAAAAAAAAAAAAAGTGGTCAAACCTCAAATGTTTGTTCTGCGTGTGCCGTTTGCTCGCACAAGGTGGAAATTACTTCTCAAATGTGAAAAGCAACAACTGCTGAGGGGAGTCCTGATCCTCAGCAGAGCTTCTCTTTCTGTAACAACTTCTGGAACACTGGAGTGAGAAAAATAAATAAATAAATGAATATCCCATCCGAACATTGCACCGCTCGCTGTTTTTCTTTCAACTTTTCAACATTCCCGTCACCGAACGCTGCCACGCTTGTGATGTCAAGTGTGCCTCTGTCAACGTGCTGTTGACTGTATCGATCACAGGTGAAGCGGGGCCGTTTCGTGTTCCCCGCTTCTTGAACAACCTGCCAAAAACCAAAGAGGTACAAATCAAGGGCCGTTTAAACCAATCACGCCGAGGCTGGCCCGGTGTCAGTAATCTATCCTGATTGAGTGTCAGGGCCACAGCTGTGGCCAATTCCACAGATGAAGAGCCCATTTAAGAGGCTGAGGAAGGCCACACACACACACACACACAGGCAGGCAGTCATGTTGGTCCTTAGGCTGATGGTCTTGGCTCTTCTAGCTGCGTTTACGATCCAGTCGGGTGAGAGTAAAATGCTGCGATCTGCTTTGATTGTGGTGACTTTTACCAGTGGTCTTGCCTTTACCTGCCACCTTTCACAGGGATCCCTCGGTACGTCCAGGGCGAGTGGGTGCTCGTGGACGAGGACCTGCCGTATGACGACGGTCCGGAACTGGCAGTGGAGGAGGCGTCATGGCCCGAGAGTCCAGCAGCCGCTATAGAGGCGGAGACAGACGGCCAGATTTTGCTGATCACCCCAAAGCTAGAGACTTCTGCGAAGGAGCAAGGTGGGCAAGAATTTTGTGTTTTTGCTCGCTTCTGGTGATACACGCTGAGATTTGCTGCGTCTCCTCTCAGGCTCAGGTGAAGCAGAAGACTCAGACGTGTGGAAAATCTTCCTGGTGGTGACCTCCCTGCTGGTGTCCGTGCTGGGCTGTGTTATCATGACTTATTACATGTGTGTCTGGAGGGGAGGCAGGATTCACTATCAGCCTCAAAAGGAGGTTTATGCTTAAAAGAATAAAGTCATCTTTTGTGCTGAGGACTTTTTCTTCTCCCAAGTCTCATTTGCATGATTTATTTTTCTGTTTTTCTTCTCGAGTCAAATGGTGATGGGATTGAAATCACATGTGGTGACTTTTGTTCCTGTTACACAACAGCAGCTTGTTCTATTTGCGGCCAGTGATCTCTGACAAGGAAGTACGCTAGAGGAAGTTATAGTGTGTGTGGTAGAGGGTGCCTGTAAATGTGAATTGTTGCTTGCTCTCACCAGTCATTTGAATGGCACAGCAGCAAACTCATTACAATGACTCTCTTCCTCTTTTTCTAAAATGGTGCCATTTTAAAAGAATCGCCTGGCCTGTATTCTCTCGGTCCTCCAGTCAAATTTTTTTTTTCCAGCAATGACAAACTCGATGATTTGTGTATTAGATATGATTTTAAAAACAGTTTACCAGTTTGTCTCGAGCCCTCTCTATTCCTGGTACGTCACCTTCAGTTCTCGCAAGAGCCACTAGAGGTCGTCACCGACATCGTGTTGGAGCAGTGCCGCACAGGCCTGACAGGATGCACATCACACGCAGGCCCTGTGTCTCACTGCACATTAAGATTATTATTGACGTGACATCTGCAGATTGGCTAATGTGCGTGCCTGCTAATCTGGGATTATCACAAATGTTACAACCTCAGATGAGGCGATTTCATTCACTCGTGTATTTCAAAGCATCACAGAAAATAAGTACAAGTATGAATTTATCACACTTTCTAACTTGGGTTTAATTCAAGTTTATCAGAGGATGATTATATTGTATATAATTCTGTGGTTTGTGTAGGTATTTGGGGTTAAAAAATGCTTTTAAGACAAAAGAGATTGAAAATTTGCTAAAATGTGCAGCTGTAGTTGCAGAGATCTCTTATTGTCTGAGCTGATATTGATGTAAGCTGAGGTATCCGTTTCCTCTGTGCCTTTGCACAGTCTGACTATAAGTTGAATCCCTGCAGTGATGATTCAGCTCTTTCATTAAAAGCTTCTTCAATGAATCATTTACAGGACCTGGATTTCCCCTGCTGTAACCACCAGACGCCCCATCACCGAAAGCTATTCTCACTTTGTAAACTCCAGTTTGTGTTGTCGTTCGCTCCCGTTGGCGAGCGTTTTTCCTCCTCGCACGAATCCATCTTGATCAGAGTTATGGCAGAATTGGCAGGCGGTCTGCTGGCAAAAACCAGCGTTAACTGCAAAGAGTAAAGACTAATGTTTTAATTCAGTGTCAAGCCAGCGCGCTCGGATCAAGTCCACAAACATTTATAAGCTCCCTTGAGCAATATCAGGTGGCATTAGGGGGCCCAAGGAGACAAAAAGCTGATGAATTGAATTAATCTCCCCTCCCGTGATGGATGGGCCTGTTCACAGGGGGTTGGAAAATGGGAGCATTGTTCATCTGTCACTCAGATTGCCATGTCCCTCTATGATTTGTGCCTCGGTTGTGAAGGCCACAAGTGGCCAAAAGACCTCCCTCTCTCCTTCTCAGTCGTCGTCTTTTCAGGAATTCCCAGGCTTTCAATTGCCTCCACCCCCCACGACCCGCGCTGATATCCATACAACCAGATGCAGAAAAACAAGCCTTCACTCAAATGCTCTCGTCTCCTTTTCTATACAGTATATGAGCTGCAGCAGAGCGGGCATTTCGGATAGAGGTCGGAAATCTCTAAACTGCGGGCTATAACTTACAAATGGTCGCAGTTACATTTTGGGGCATGATATAATTCTGTAAAATTAAAAATGAGTAAAAGATTTGCCACAATATAATGCGATGTAATCAGGTTTTCTGTCCTTACACAAACTGGATTATGTCTATTATGGGAAATGAGGTAAAATGAGCCCAATAAAAAGCAAAAAACATATGAGAGGAATGAAAGTGCACATTTGGCGTCATGCATATTTAGTTTTGCTGCGAGGTTTTGTTCAAATTATTTTCCCTGGGATTGTTGAGCTTATATGAATTATTCTGTTCTATTAAAAATTGTCTTGCATGCATAGAAAGCCACGTCATGCCTTAATTTCTTTTCACACTGTCTGCTGTAATCCTCTTTTCTTGCTTTAACTGTGAGGTCCATATAAGTACAAAGTGGAGGAGCTGGCTTGTCTTTTTTAACTGCTTCTCTCATCAGAGTTTCCTTGTTTGGATTTGCAGAGTTGCAGGTGAAAAAAAAAGAGGAGAAAGCTTTGATCCCAGTTAATATTATGATTCTTTTACCCCTGCCAGCTCGGAGTGACAGTGACATTAACACCCTTTTATGCTATAACAAACAAAACGTAATGTAATCTAATGAATGAAGGTCCCAGCACTTAAACAAGGGAGGGGGCTGCTTCTTGGCTCTGAGTCTCTCTATTGTTTCTCTCAAGCACCTGCCCCTTCAAAGGCACCGAACTCCCCCCCAAAGGAACAGGTGCTAAAAGGTGATTCAATACAGATACCGGGCTCTGATTTCTCTGCTGCTTTTGTGCTATGTGTGGATTGCAAAATGGAGATCAGATCATATCTGTGACCTTAGAGCCCAAGAACAATCCAGACGCAACACAACAAGCTGCTGCAGTTGAATAGGAGCAGCAGCTTTTCTTTTTTTCTTTTATTCTTTAGCAGAAACAACCCTGAGTCCCAAGTTGGGGCTCTGTGAAAAACACAAACTGTAGCAGAAAGCAGTCATGTGAAAATGAGCAGTGTTTACTGACAATTGATTTACAAAATACACTGGAGCTCATCTTGTAATATCCTTTATGCAACCATGTGGTGAACCTCGCCCTGTCCCCAGCCACTCTATGATGCTTTCAGACCCAGTCATACTCTCAGACTGTCATACTCTCATACCTGTTACCTATGCACATATACAATGATCTTTTTGTTTGTTTTGAAGGGGTTTTCCTAAACTTTCCCAGTCTTTTATTGCAGCTGTGCCAACTGGTTTACAGTAGATGGTAATTGTGACCCTGACCTTTGAACTGCTTCATTTAGGAAGTTAAAATGATCATATTGCGAAACTCAGCTCATTTGTGTTGCAGACATGTATCTGGGCATAATTCTAAGAACTGAAACAAACAGAAATTGCGTGACACATTGGATGAGTGGTTGGTACTGATGCCTGACAGCAAATCCTGAATGGGATTGAGGGTCCTCTTATTTCGGGTTTGCTTCTTCTCCCATGTGTTTTTTCCCCCCCAATTACTCCAGTTTCTTCCCACAGTCACAAAACATGCATGTTTAGGTCAATAGGAGACTAAACTGCACTGTAGGTGTGAGTGTGAGAGTGAACAGTGAGTGTGTACGTGTCCTGTGATGACTGGAGACCAGTCCAGGCACCCTGCCTTCAGCCTATATGTGGTGGATACAGGCACAAGCAGACCCCTGAGACACTGCTGGGACCTGAATGTGAACATTGTGAGATTCATCCCCTGCGAAAAGCAGCTCGTAAAAATCCGCTGTCCCCCTCTGAACTTTGACCCTCTGGTAACACTTGTAGGAAAGTCAGAGATTCACCAATGTCATCTTCTGACCATGATGTAAATGTGTGCAAAACTGTGTGACCATCTATCCGACAAGTTGCTCTGATATTGAGTTATCAGTGAAATGACCAGCAGAGCGACACCTCCATCCCCTCAGCTACGCTGCAGGCGCAGCTCGAGATCATTACCCACGGGCATCGGAGAGGAGATGTCATCTGACTTGACTTTCAGACTTTGTTCTCTCATTTGACAACCTGATAAAGGGCAGATGGAACAAGATCCTCCGCCTTAAAATATCACAAACTGAAATAATCGCATGCTGTCGTTAATAATAAGCAATGGGCCGTAATTGTATTACGCCTCAATAGTGGTTGCTACAATCTCTCTCTATCTCCCTCTCTCTCTATCTCTCTCTCTCTCTCTTACACACACACACACACACACACACAGCTCTCAATGCCCCCCCCTTCAGTGACAGAGTATGTTTGCAGAAAGGCCACTTTAAGGGCACTAACTGAAATGTTTGACGCTCACTGGTCGATTTATTGAGGTCAGCAGAAGGCTACGTTTTGAGAAAGAGAAGAGCGGGCTATGTTTGGATTGATTTTCCTGAATGATTTTATGCTGTGAGCCAAAGAGAAACAAAAGACAATCACGGCACATCAAATCACGCCACAAAAGAAACAAGGGAAAGCGGCATAAAAAATGAAGGGCAAGGCCAGAGCCATGTCACTGAGCATTAAACTAATAAATATCAGTTTCTGCCTGTGAGACGTGAAGACAAAGCGCATGGAGAGCTCGGGCGGATTATGTTGTTATGCTGATTTGATCGAGTTCTTTGCTGTAAAGAGGGGTGAAATTAACATATTGTAGTTCAAGAGTTGTATTTAAATAGCATCTGTTGGCAAATAAAGCCAAGTGTCACGCTCACACAGTGCAATGAAATACGTCAGTATCAGACAAATATTAGAGATAAAGGTGCAAGGACGGAGGGTGACAAGGCTGATTGGTGAATAGTACCTTAGTAAGAAGGTCCTTGGCTCCAGTCCCGGTTGGACCGTGTGGATCTGTTTGGAGTTTACATGTTTTCTGCATGGATTTTCTTTGCTGTTGTCCAAAAAAATATGCATGTTTGGATTGATTCAAGACACTGAATTGAGTAGGTGTGAGTGTGTGTGAGCTGGAGATAGACAGCTGCAAAACCACCAGGTACAAAGTGAGTAAGATAAAGGATGGATGGATGGATGCAGGAACAAATGAGAGTAATACATCTAATCGATTTCTGCGTTTGTTGCCCTACATACATACCTGAACGATGTACAACGACAATAAAGCTGAATCTAATCAAATCTAATCCAATCACACTGATACCAGTATATCATAATTTAGATACAGTTTACATTAAGAAAACAGGATTTGCAATATTGACCACATGAGAATAGGTCTAATTCCTGCGGATCAATACGTATCAGCACGGCGCACAAACTGCAAGACAAACAAATTGCAGCAACACGGCGTTCATTTCAACAAAGAGGCCGTCCGCGGTGAAGTTGTGATTCCTGATTTGCTGGCATGTGGTGTGATACAGACCATGTGCTCAGCATGCTGGCAGAGCTCCCTCCCTCCCTCCCTCCCTCCCTCCCTCCCTCCCTCCCTCCCTCCCTCCCTCCCTCCCCCTCCTTCCCTCTCTCTCTTTCTCTCCCTCTCTTTGTGAAATGAATTAGGAGAACATGAAAACTGAGCAGACCTTCAGCGATACATTATGTATGAGATGCTTGAAGGCTCCTAGTGAATTCTGTTCAGGTGGCATCAGAGGGTGCAGCCAAGTGGAAATGCTGGCTGGTCACTTAAAGCACACTATCTGTGGTAATATTTCTACATGAAAGCGCAGCACACAGCCCCCGACTGTATTCTTCCACCTGAAGGTTGAAATATGCAACACGGACAGGTTTCTATAGTGGCCGCGGCAGACGTTTACTGAGGCAACTGGGGATTAGGGGCCTTGCAGAAACCTTCGGGCTTGCTCCTGCCTTGCATAACTTTGAGCCATTTGCAATTTAAATTAAAATCTATATTTTGTTTGCCATCTTGATCTACTCGTTACAGTGGTATCTGTGGCAGCGTGAGAGCAGACGTGTCATCTCTGCAGCGGTGGGCTCTGACAGCTGGACGTAATTTCCAAAATCAGATAACGTACCGTATGATTCCCCATCCTGCGCCGTTACGAGATAACATCTAATTTCCCATCTCTCGAGTAATCGCACAAAGACATCGTCTGCTCAACGTGAAATCAATATGCTGGGGAAACACCATTACAGCAGTCTTCACAGTGCTCGAGCGAATCACTCTGGATCACAGACAAGACACACACACACACACATTCAGGGGCAAGCAAACAAACACGCTGTCACCCCCCATTGTGTCCTCTTGACATAAAAAGACTCATTAGAAAAAAAGCCAAAGCGTAACTTAATTGTGTGTCAGTGACCAGGAACAAATCTGCGGCGGTGTTGAGCAACGTGCATTAAATCACGGCAGAGCGGTGACCAGCATTAGGATGAATTATACTGGGTTTAGTGGGCTCGCTGGGGAGACAGGATCATGGCCAGTGGAGTTCATCCTCTGCCAGCAGACAGACAGTCCGCTGCAGTCATTAGCTGCACAGTGGAGAGGGAGGGAGGCAGCGCCACAAAGCAGGAAGAAGCAATCCAAAAAACGCCAGAGTACAGGGGGGCTCTCAATCAACGCAGGAATTTTCAACAGCGTGTGAAGTCACTCAGACGACACAGAACTGACGCGTCTGTACAGGCGGTCTGACATAACTCGCCATGACAATGGCAACATCCATCCATTTATTTTCTTAATCCGCTTTATACGTTAACCGGTGTCTCAGGGGTGTGCTGAAGCTGATCCAGGCACACGTAGGGTGAAGGCAGGGAATCTCAGGACACACACACACACACACACACCATTCGCTCACACCTAGGGGCAATTTAGAGTCTCCAATCAACCTAATCATGCGTGATTTTGGACTGTGGGAAGGAAGCCGAATACCAAGAGGAGTCAAACCAAGAACCGCCAAACCTCCAAATCACCATGTCGCATAATGCCACCAGGAAGAATCAGAAATCAGCATCTTTATTTATTATTGTACAAAACGCTAGGAAACTTTGAATAAGCATTCAAAAAAGGATGTAGTGAGAAAAAAGCTATGAAAAGTCACAGTATCAAAAAAATGTTTAAAAATCTGAAATTATTTATGCATTTGAATGTGCATGATTTGAGCAGAGCTGTATTTGTTCTTGATCTGCTCTTGCTACCTGCCAAATATCATGTCGTTTATCACATTATCACAATAACATCTACTATCTAGCTGGGGCTGAAATTATAAATACACATTTTTTTTCCACCTTAACCTGGGGAGAACATGACCGCATTGGATTTCATAGCTTGCCACCCAATAGCTTTTTCACAGACAGATAGAAAATGGTGATAAAAATGATGATGGAAGAGGGACGGTCAAGGGATTTCCTAAGTAACATGGATTCACCCCCTGGGGAAAATGAATAACAAAATCTCATGGCAAACCAGGTGATATTATGTTGTCTTTTTTTGGAGGCTTTTGTCCAGGCAAAATAAAAACGACGTCGCACTTGTGAAGGTCGTTCCATAGACCAGCTCATTAATCTTAGAAATAATCAACAGGCAAACAAGACAGCGTCGTCAGGCATGTAGCAACAGAGCAGAGCTGCAGCGGCTAACGTGCGCGGGGACACTTGCAGCAGCTCTACAGCAACCTGACAGGGAGACAAACAGTTGGACAGCTTCCCTGTGAGAGCGAAATCGGGATGAGAGTTAAAACACAACAACAATGAGCCGATGACAGTCCAGGAAGAGCAGACCTGTGGACGCTCTGTGATTTAAAGTCTCTCTCCCTCTCCCTCTCTCTCTCTCTCTCCCTCTCTGGCACTGCTATAATTTTCTTGGGCCGGAATGATGGATGAGGCGGTGTCAGCCCATGTTCATTATAATGCACACCATCTATTCTTCTCAGCCAGACTCTCCGCGCTCCAGGAAATGCCAGAGAGGTATTGGAGCCGCGACGACTGCGACGGCGACGACTGGGAGAAACTCTCATCTGATTTTATGGAGAGGATTCGCTGCTAGCTGTGTGTTAACCTAGCACGCGGTGATCCATCAATCACTAATGAAGATACTGCGAGGCGAGCGCTTGTTCTTAAAAGAAACACATTCCTCTGCGGGTGCGAATGATAAACAGCCATCGATGTCCGTGCAGGCAGAGTCCCTCGCAATATGCTCATCCTAAATTAATAATGAGGACGCCAACGGTTCACTGTATGCAAAACATTTAGAAAAACATTTAGACGAGCGGTGTTTGTCATTATGACCTATTTGTAATTTGTATTGTTTTACACGCCTCGGAAACCTATTTTCCTGAACAATTTCTTACTGTGAGTAATGATGGGGAGCCTGCAAGAACGCACACTCTCCTGACAAATGTGGAGCTGTTTTGGCGAAGTTAGAACAACAAAAGTACTTTTGCTTTTGTCTGAGAAGGTGAGTCTCATTTACACTCATGCAACAACTAGCCAATACTTAGTGAGGATGTCCACATATGTCATAATAGGCTAGTGCACCAGCTTATTATGTGGACATCCTCCCTAAGTATTGGTTAGTTTTAGACTAGAGATGCATTAAATAAGGTTATGCTGTTACAAATTTGGCCATGTCGTCTGACCTTATCATTCTGAAATATCATTCCTTATCATTCATTATGGTGTTATTCTTAATAATCCAAGCTATTCCCACTCGAGACAGTTATATAGAAATGTATTCCAGGGTCAGATGTGTCTTTTATTTCCCCTACCGTGTGTTTGACATTGGAGGCATGGCATTCATAATCCGCCTCATCATGTGTATCTGATAGTACCTGTGTGTAAATATTTAGCAACAATTGATCTCTATCTGGGCTTGTGCGGTGCGGCTTATACTAACGTCTAAATCTGCCAGCGCACGTTATCACCAGCGTGACGCCCCAAACACTGCAAAGCGTTTCTAGACATTATTTAAATTCTCAGTGAATAATACATTAGGATATCCGCTTTGAAAGTTTTACTGTTGCTTCAGTCATGTATATTTAATGGTGTTGAGACTTGTTCGTGCAGACAAAAACACTAAGCTTTCATGGTCCAGTTTTTGTCACCATGATCATGTCTGAAAAATACAAACCAAAAGTAAAGGAAGATAAGGAAGAAGAGGAAGAAGAAGAGGAACAATTAAATCGATAAATGATTTATTCTATGTGCTGACAAGACTTGGCTGGCCTGACACCTCTGCATATATTCTTGTGTATACACTGTGTGTAGTTCACTGCAGACATACATTATGCCAGAGCCTGAACACATCCACACACACACACATGCCTACACGCCACGCTAAGGAATTCTAAAACACGTCGTCTAGACAAACACATTATCTTTAATCAGAGCAGAGATGCATCTTTTCTCACACACAGATTAAGTCAGTGGGGGCCTGATGAGAGGAAACACGTAGCATATTGAAATAGATTTATTCAAACTGATAGCATCTCATCCCATCAGCTCCACACCAAGTGTGCCAAACTGTGTGCAAGAGCCTTTTCAAAGCCTTTAAGGATGTATCGAACAAAAGGGGGGGAGGAAAAAAAAAAGGTCTCCAAATGAGTCCTGGATCATTCCTGGAGCAAAGGGATCAATAACCGCCAGGCTAAGCCCTCGCTCATCCATCTGATTCATATCTTTCCCCCTCACACGCTTTTCAGATAGAAGAGGAATCGCTGGGCTAAAGGCTCCCTCCCTGTGGCAATGTGTACCAGCTGCAAGCTGTTTTCTCAAAAAACATAAAACCGTACCAAGTGATTAATGTCAGAAGTGTATTTACACAGTAATGGATGGGATGTGTCAGGATACGATCATCTTTACTCGAGATGTAAGGCAGCAAAAGGAATATACACTTGTCTATAAATAGCCCTGTTAGATTTACACTTAGAAGTAACATCTCTTGCATGCTGAAATTCAGCCTGCAACTGCCTATAAATTATAAAGCAGAAATCAAGCCACTGCCACTGTGCATCCATTCAAACACTTAACATGATGTTGGGCTGATGCTCAAATGTCTCTCTGAAAGGATGTAAAACCAAGGATGTTGCAACATAAAAACACCAACCCTGTGTCGAGCATTTACTCGCCTAAGATGCATATTATAAATAATGGTGATTTTTTTCCAGCCTCTCTTCCCCCGCTCTGTCCAACCTCTCCCCTGCATCCTGATATCATACAGGAGCCCTGACACACTGACGACACCTCTTACCTCTGCTGCTGACGCTGCGGCTCTGAGGACCACATCTGTCTTCACAAGAGCACCGTTATTGCTTGTACAGACTCAATGGAAAACCTGACGGAGGGAAAAAAAACAAACTCCTCTCGCTTTCTGTAAGCAGCTCAGTGTTCGACACAGTCTCAGGCTCACGAAAAACACACAAAACAACTCCCTGGAAACGGGTTGAAGTGTTGTTTAATTCTCTTACAGAGTGTGGGTATTTAAAAATCATCACACATTTATGACTGCAAAGGAGAGAAAAAAAAGCCGGTCGACACAATAGTTTATGTTTTTATTTCTCAGTGAGGGATAATATAATCGAGAGATAAAAAAGCTCATTGACTGAATAAACTATGATTGAATCTTTTTAAAGACCTCTAGGGGGATGCATGTGCAGAGGTCTGCAGCTATTGACTGATCATTTTCCTGTTTATTCATGACTGAAATTAAACTCAAGATAAACCAGGCTGCGCTGTAGTTATAGCCGTGGCTGGATTTACAAGACGAGGCCGGAAAAGCAGTTTTTCCGTATCGGTCTTGAGAGAATCTGAATAACAAATGTAAGGAAACACATTGTGTGGTTGGAACTAAAACCGATAAATCCACTTACCTTTGACATCCAGTATAAATCCAGGTGCGTCTGGTGGAAATATGTACAGCAAAAAGCAAATAAAATTCATTATTACGAATAAAAACGCAAACATTTGATGCTCTGACTGCTGGATGGCCTCTTCCATCTACCTCAGGAAGCTGCGGCTATATTAATAATCTTTTGTTCCTCAGCCTCAAAGGGCACCACCTGCTGTCTCGGAGAACAGACAGAACTGAGGGAGTCTTTTATAGACGCTGTAAGAAATCCTTCAACAGTGCATCATGTCTATGTAAATATAACAATATCTGGATAGTGGGGAAAGATAAAATGACACCTCTGTGTTGTTATATTTCAAATCAGTCTAAATCTAGGATATGACAAACACACCAGCTGTCGCTGGGGCCACAACTGTGATTTCTCCAGTGTTATTTCTGACCGTTTCAATGTTTTCCTAGCAGCATTTCGCCTTTCAAATGTGCATATGTCTAGGAAAGACACAAATGTCTCTTTGAAATGTGTATGTTGGCCAATAATTTCAGTGGTCTACTTTTATCGCCTGTAACTTCCTCAAAATTTCCTGGAAAAAAACAAAAAAAACAAGAACTCTGTCAAGTTGTGAACTCAAGCGTCAGTAAAACTGTTGAAATAGAGCTAGAGTTGCAGGAACAGGTGATTCATATTCCAGATTGCTTTTGTTTATCAAAAACTATTCCAGGATTTAAACCCTGCATTATTTCCCTGGCCACATGGGGGCAGCATAAAAATCTGCTAAATATTTCCTCACAAAGTTAACAAACAGCCACATAGTGGTGACAGGGTAGGTTTAGGTTCAGGTCGACTGAGGACTCCGAGTCGCCCATAGGTGTGAGAGGGAATGGTGCGTGTGCCCTGTGATGGACTGGTCACGTGTCCCAGGTGTGTTTCCTGTCCTTGTCATATGTGTCCTGGGATACGCTGCAGCAGACACCTGCGGCAGTGTTGGGAGACAAGACTAATGGATGGACATTAGCAGACAGTTGTCTATAGAGCAAGAATAGTGTATATTTAGAGTCTTATATCTGTCCATCTTATGAATCTCACCATCTATTTTTGGCTTGTTTTTGTTCTCTACCAACTTGACAAAAAAAAATCTTGGTCTTTAGCTGATTTATGCACTAATACCTTCACCAGCTCATTGCCAGTTTTGACTATGAAGATTCATCTCTTAAGATAGTAAATGATTAAAAGGTCCATCAAAACCACTGGATAATTAAAGCTCACGCCACTTAACGGTTTCTGGATGAAGTCTGTTTACAACTCGGTTCAGTGATTGTACTTTTAATTGTTCAGTGTTTCCAATAAACAGTCTCGACAGCTTTATGGCAGTAAAGCTGCAGGCTGTAAAATAAAATAATGAATGGTGAGCTTAAAAATACTGCAACCTGCCAGATACTGGTGCCTCTCCCAACAAACACTCATATTTTGGGAACTATTGATTGATTGAAGATAGCACTTTATCTCTGTGTACGCGTGGGTTTTCTGCAGGTACTCCAGTCTCCCTCACAATAAAAAAAACAAAAACAAAAAAAAACATGTGTGTGTATGTTAACTTAAGATTCCAAATGCATGAATACATTTCCTGCCTTGGGCTTGTGTGCATTGGACATAAGAACCAGCAGCTGTTAAAGTGCAATATAAATGAATGAATCAATAGCTTTGAATAACACAAAACGTGTAGGGTTGACTTTTACTGTGTGCAAAAGCATGCCTCCACCCCTGGATTCAGTCACTGTGTCTAAATGCAAACATGACCCCGGTGTGATCCCTGTTGATTCGTCATGTATGAAACCCAAAGAGGCCCCTGAGTGTCTCCAAAGTGCAGTGTGGTGCGACGAGTTTGGAGAGTGTGTAAGACTAACCTACATACAGTAGACGCCTCTTATGAAACGCGGCATGAGCTCAGTAAAAGTCACTCTGACCTCCATTTCTGTCACATCCTCTGTTGTGAGAACAGTGACATTATGTAACCAGTGCATCACAGGGAGAGACAGGCAGCCAGCCAGCCACACATATAAAAAAATAAAAAAATAAAAAATAAAACACAAACATGTACAATAGCCTACAGTAGATACCTACAGAACGACAAAGACGAAATCCCTGCCCCTGCTGCCTGACAGCGTCTCTTATCCCAGATATACATACTCAACGGTGCTGTAATCCCACACTTTGATCACGTCACCACAAACTTGGCCAAATGGGAAGGAGAGTGTCGCCATTACATTACAATGCGTGGTGGGCTGGACGAAAGAGAGAGAGAGAGAGAGAGAGAGAGAGAGAGAGAGAGAGAGAGAGAGAGAGAGAGAGAGAGAGAGAGAGAGAGAGAGAGGCATTCCGTGTAAAGCAAATACACACATACACACTCACACTGTGTGTGTGAGAGAGAGATAGAGAGAGTGTGTGTAGCACACACACGTCGAAATATAATAACACGCTGTGTGTGTGAGAGAGAGGGAGAGTGTGTGTGAGATAAACAATGAGGAAGGAGGTCGCCGCTGCCGCCGCTTCTACACCGACATGTTTTGAGGATTTAATTCAATAATCACGCAGGGAGGAAGACGAGGAGGCGTTTAAATGTCGTGCAGACGTGTGTGCAGCGTGCACGCGGGGACTGCTGCATCCTGAGCATCCTGTTTCAAAATCCTCAATCTCTTGATATAGATACATTAGTGTGTGTGTGTGTGTGTATGTGTGTGGTTTTGTGTGTACGCGTGCGTGCGTGCGTGTGTGTGTGTGCAGCAGGACGGTGGCCGCGCAGAGGACGTTTCGTAATGATATAAAACTGAAAGGAAGGAAGGATTTTTTCAAAGCTGCCTCTACAGACGCCCGCTTGTCGTTTTCCTGCTGGCCGGGGTGTGTGTGTTAGAGAGTACTTCTTTTCCTCTTTTGCTCGTTTGACTCACAGCTGGGACTTTTTTTTCCTTCTTCGTAAACGTGCGTATGTAACGTGTCGGAGTGCGTGTTTATTTACGTGTGTACATATGGGAATGGAGGGGGGGCTTTTTCTTTCTCGGCGACCCCCTCTTCCTCCTCCTCCTCCTCCTCTTCTCCCTCCTCCTTTTTTTTTTAATTCAGGAGCAACAGAGGGATTAAAACATTCCTGCTTGTGAGCGCAGGCAGCGCCGTGGAAAGGACAGGAGGAGAAAGAGAGAAAGAAATGCTATAAATAGCCCATGCAATTCTCGAAAACTATCACAAGTGGTGCATCAGCGTGTGGAGCAGACGGATCCAGACTGCGTGTAACGTCGCGGCTCTTAAGTTGCCAGTTTCTGCAGGAGGAGGAGGAGAGCGAGAGCGAGAGAGAGAGAATAAGCGACAATATCACCTCCGATTTTTTTCTCCCTTCGATTTATTCTGGAGCAAGTTCGGAGAGGAGAGGGGTTTCGATTCGCCCTTATGGATTACCCAAGACTGATATGGAAGATCTCGCTATGTGTGTGGATTGAAATGGATACACGCCTTTGACAGTGATCACATTGGAGTGGAGGGGGGGGCGCCTGACCTGGATTGTAACAATGTTTTGATCGCGTGGATTTACATTGCAACATTGTATCCACCGGGATCCTCTTTGATCTATCCCCCTTGTTCTATTCTTCTCCCGAATACGCCCTTTCTAGCCCGTTATCCGGACCTCTGAAACGTTTCGATTTCGGTGTATTTTGGTACCGATGTAGGATTTCGACATGCCCAGCGCTGAGGAGCCCAAAGGCGGACGATTATGACTACAACAGCGAACTGGGTGGCGAACGGGGCAAGCCTTGAGGACTGCCACTCCAACATCTTCTCTCTGGTACGGTACCAATAATCGATCACGGATCGACAAGCCCCCCCCCCCTCCACCCCCCCCACGCCAGACAGCTGGGGAGGGATGGAGGGGTAGATGTATAGATGGAGGGGGTATGTAGATAGATATATAGATAGATAGATGGAGGGAGGGGTAAATGCGTGCCTGCTGTACAAAGGTGAACCAATCCGCTGGTGTTGTTATTAGGTAATCATTACCACGGGTTACAGTAGTGGTGAGAGGGGGAAACAGAGAGAGAGAGAGAGAGAAGGCTCCATGTTTCCCTGCTGAGCCTGCTTACAATGAGACATCTCAAATAGACACGGTTCCTCCGGAGAAACCCTCTGAAAAACACACCTAATGTTCCCACCGTCTCACACTGCTACGGCGCCTCAACCGTGCACTTGTACCAGCGCCTTCATTACCGTAGACTGGAGGATGCGGAGCGGTGTTTATCACCGCACCGAGGGCTCTTTTGTGAGGCGGTCTCCGCGTCTTGTCTCGGGGCTGTCCTTTGGATGAAAGCGTCTGCCTAAACGACCAAGTCACCCCCTTTGCAGCAGTGCTTAAACTCAACACTCGCACCGGTCCCTCGACCGCCGTAGCCCGGGGAATGTAGAGCGGTGTTTATTGTCACACTATGGTCTCTTTAAATGACTGCATGTAAATACTATGCCCTCTTCAGTAGTACTTAAACTTAGACTACTGCACTCTCATCTCTTAGTAATCTGAAGAATGCAGAGCAGCACTTGTCGTCACACTATGGACTGTTTTCTGATGTGGCTCAAGTATTTTTTTTATCCATTGAGTGTCCTTTGTATACAAACCTCTTTCTAAAAGAGGAAACGATCTAAATACCTCCTCAACCACCGTAGTGCTTCAATTTTTGCACATGTACCACTGTTGATCAGAAGAATGTTGAGCAATTTATATAGTTACACTACGGCCTAATGTTTGTTCCATTGGCTGCACATCTCTGCTCAAAGACTAACATCTCCTCTTCAATCGTGCTTGAACTCTGCACTTTTACGCCTGCTTTCACTACCGCACTCACATCTCTTGTTAGTCTGAATAACATAGAGCATGCAGCTTTAATATTGTTCCTCCTTTGGATGAAAATCTCTATGAAATGACTTGTCTTAAGTACTTCACTTTTGAGGCACTGGCTCATTTATTCAATCGTATTTTTCTACATCTCTTATATTCATTGAACACTGGATATTACAGGAGACCAGATTCTGATTTTTTTTTTGGCATGTGTTTGCTCTGGTCGAGCAGATAAACAATACATAAACACTGACCCCTTCCTCCCTCCTTCTCCTCATCCTCCTCCCCCCTCTCCCTCTTTTCTCCCCCTCTCCCTCTCTCTCATGGAGAGCTGTGTGTGCTCTGGCTATTATCCTCCACCCCTTTTTAAATGATCATTTCACTGGAAATGTAGCTGAACTCTTGTTGCATTGCCAAGCAACTAAGTTGGAAAGAAGGCGTAGGCTTCTGCAGGCTTCTGCTGCCTCTGTTCACTCAGATCTCTCACAGAATAGCAGTGCACTCTGTCCATCGACAAAAACTATACAGGTCGGAGTTTTCTCACTCTGTGTGTGTGTGTGTGTGCAAGGATCTGAGAGAGATTGTGACAGACGTCTTGAACCGTGCGGGTGGCGGAAGCGGCTCTTTTTCAGTTGATCTGAAACAGAAAAAAAAAGAGGTGCTTTTCTTTTCTCGACTCCACGGGCCGTGTCACTTCTGCAGATTCCTCACAGGGTGGAGGAGGAGATCGAGCAGTGTGTGTGTTTTCAGTTTTCATCCTGCAATCAGCGAGTTAACTGTCCTACTACAACAAGGCAGCCAAGTGGAAAGGCATGCGGCAGCTTGAGCCCAGGCGCAGGCTGCCGACAACCACAACAACATAGGGGTCCTGAGGGCTTTTCAGGTGATCATGCAGGTTGTCGGCCAGTGACAGCCTCCCCCCGTCACACCACACACGCACGCCACAGCGAAAGCCGAAAGAAACACGCGTGACAGCGCCTTGGATGTTGACAGAGGAGACACAGACCGACTTGGTAGCCGTCACACAGTTTGCGGAGCCTTTTTCGAAGCAGAGCCCCGACGGTCCTTCCCTCTCATGTATTTCAATAGCTGCCTGGACTCCAAAGGGAGGCAAGGCGGGGGAGAAAGGGAGTCAAAAATAATATCTCAAGCCTTTTCCAAAAAAAAAACAACCCAAAAACAAACAAAAAACAGGAAAAAAAAGTATCTTGTTCGAGTCTGTGTGTGCAGCGGCGCTGAAATGAACGCGCCAGTGCCCTGGACGTCAGATGTCTTAAATTCACCCGGCCTGACGTGTAACAGTGGAAAACAGTGATTGTGTCTGTGTCAACTTCTCCGGCGAGGTTATCCCCTCGTGGGAAAGGCCCTCATTCACTCGCCGTGGCGTTTGGGCCTTGTGAACATCCCTTTCAAACGGCGCCCATCCATCAGCCGGCTTGTTGAGAATATTTATGACTGGCCGGTGCCACGGCGGTAGCTCACTGGCAGGAGCTCCTGCGGGGAAGGCCAAGACACAACAAAACACTAATGACACACCGAGTGTCCTGGTTAGAGGCCACGGCTGAGACAAAGGGACAGGCGCCGGGGTGCGGACCGCCGTCCTGATGCCGAACGCAGAGACGTAGCTGCATGCGTGCGGCGGGACGGAGAGGCCGGTGGAAGTGTGTGAATGCCATCAGGGATGAGTATTGATCCAGCGCGGGGAGACCGGGAAGAACGCGTGTTTTATATGAACTGTTGCTCAGTTACGACTCCCTGCCTGCGTATCGCCTCCCATTACTGGGATTTTAGTGCCGAAACAATCAGGGGATAAATTGATTTAGCCGATTGACCGAGACCTAATAGACAATCATTTTGATAATGTGTCCGTGAGTGGAGAGTGCGCAGCTTTTGTCCGTTGCGGGTTTTTGTCTGTGGTCTGCTAGAAATCGTTAAAAATACTTGAACTTCAGTGTTGTGCTTTTAGTGGCGCTATCCCCTCAAGGCAATAAGGTTCAAATGATGAAGTGCTTTTGCACAAAGTCCAAGAACATGCACCAAAACATTTAGACTCCAAATTGCCCCTGGTTGTGAATGTGAATAGTGTGTGTATGTCCTGTGATGGACAGGCGACCTGTCTATGGTATATTAAAAGCCTTTGTCCTGTGTGTGCTAGTGATAGACTCTCATAGCGAAGCAGGTAAAATAATGGCAGAATGGGCGGTTTTCAGGGTTTGAGAAGTACTTGAAGATGCTCGGCATTGTATCTCACTATGAATAGTCTAGATGTAAAAACGAAGCTCAAAAAACACACCCTGCTTTGTACTGTATGGCCTTGGCTGCTTAGCTTGCTATGTCTTTAGCTGTGATAAGAAGAAGCTATTTTCAGTATTGATGTGGCCATGTTTACTATTGCTTATTACAGCTGTAAGCTGCAGGAGGAGCTTGAAAATGGCTGTTGAAAGAGCTTCTGAAGTGCTTGAATTTGGCCTCAGAGAAAGTGCATGAACCCTGTGTAAATGCTTTTGGGGTTCATGGTTGATTTCCACGCAGTTTTTACATTCCTGACACCATTTTCTGCCACATTACAGACCGTAAAACAGATCATTCGATCAAGCCAGTCTGAGGCAAGATGTTCTACAGTAGTCCCACCCCTGACTTAGTCATTGGGTGATCTGGAGATGACCTCTAAGGCGGGACACGCCGTAACCTTCTCCCTCGGGTCACGCAGGCTTACGTATAGATGTCCCGTGGCCCCGACCAACGAGCTCTCCGCTCTCACAGCCTGTTAAACAGCATTCCGGCGTGCGCTCGCCCTTGTCCCTCTCGCCGATTTTACTGGCTGTTATTGCAGCCTGCATCAATAAAAAAAAAAGTGCCCTAAAGGAAGCAGCGGTGCCCCCGCCGCTGACTGTGGTGCTGCACAGAGACTCTGCAGATCACTGTCTTGTGGCGTCACGCACTCCAGATCTCTGCAATCACACAACCCGCAAAACAACTGTCTCGTCTGCCGCCGCCGATCGTCCGCCTGTGACAGAAAGCAAACGAGACCCCTTGTAAGTGGGGGGAAAAGAGAGAAAGAGAGAGGGGGAGAGAGAGAGAGAGAGGGAGAGGGGCTGGTGAGCTAAGTTGAAGTGGTGACGGAGGAGGAGGAGGCAGAGGAGGGGAGGGGCGGAGGACGGGAGGAGAAACAGAGGAATGTTTTCAGCTGAGAGAGACTGAAGGACTGCAGCGGAATCTGTTTTCATTTTAGGAAAGTATTATGACTGATGTGCATTTCCTGACTGCAAGCCTCAGTCTATTTGAGAGAGAGAGGGAAGCAGAGTGAGTGAGCGAGCGAGAGAGAGAGAGAGAGAGAGAGAGAGAGAGAGAGAGAGAGAGAGAGGGAGAGACAGAGCAAGGGAGAAAATTAAAGAGGGAGGAACGTAATGAAAGAGAGGGAGGGAGGGAGAGAAAACAGTCGTGTTTCTGTGGACTGGGCAGGTTCTCTCTCTGACACGGGCCTGAGCCACAGTCCCTCAGCCTGAATATGAAATGCAGGGAGAGAGAGAGAGAGAGAGAGACAGACAGACAGAAAGAGAGACAGTTAAGAGCCTCATGACACAGGAAGCCTCAGTGTGTGTGTGCGTGTGTGTTCACGCGCCTGTGTGCATTGTAAACACTGTAAACCATCACAGACTCAGGAGACACACTTCAAACACCTATCATATTATACATGCACGCACACACACACACGCACACACGCACGCACACATTCAGCAGTGCATTCACAAACACAGGCACCAACGGAGGGAGAGGGGGGGGAACAAAAATAAACACCCACATGCTCACACAAACACATGTATCACAAATGCAACACACATGTACACACTAAATCTCCCACCCACGCACAAAGACGCGCACGCACGGGTCGGACGTTTCTTTCTTTCTTTCTTTTTTTTGCTTTTTTGGTTTTATTTTGGCGCACGCGTCCCGCATCCTGAGGACGTGTGCAAACACGGGTCGAACGCGCGCGCGGGGGGGGGTGGGGGCGCCTTAATTAAAGGACTTCCTGCGACACAGCGACGCAACACTGGTAATTAAGTGTCCTCAAACGCAGGTCTAATGTGATCAACCGAGAGGCGCTCATTAGCCCGGACCGTATTCCAATGGAGATCTTGCATGCATAATAACGTCCGCGGCCTCTTGTCTGGCACGGAAATAAAGTGCTAAGAGACGAGGCCGAGGGAATACCATTAACGCAGCGGCGTCTTGATTTATGGCAGGTGAGTGGCCGCGGCGTGTAAGGAGAAGCAGGTAATCAGGGCCGCCGCCTTTTTAATATAGTCTGTTTGCACGTCCTCGTTATTAATGGCCGCTGGATATTGCCAGGATGCTCGGGGACGGGTGGTCGGGCTGGACGTGGACGTGGAGGTGGACGCGGACGCGCGGGGACCAGGGACCGGGTCGGTGCTGGTGGCGGGCGTGAGATAATACCGTTGAGACGTGGCACGGCGTAAATATGAGCGGCCTCCTCTTCTTCTCCTCCTCCTCCTCCTCCTCCTCCTTCTCCTCCTCCTTCTTCTTCTTCTTCCCCGAGCGAAACGCGGTCTGAACCACCGGCTCACTAATAAATCAGCGTTAGCCAATTCTGGCTGATGTATTGCAGATACTTTATGTTGGTTACTTTATTGGTGCAAATGTTGCTTAGTAACAGCACATTGCCGTATACGGGGGGGGGGGGGGGGACCTCCATTTTAATTTAGAAATGTGTTGCCATGATATGCGACGGAATCGAAGAGATTCCCGTAAAAAAAATCAGAAATTACTGTTGACTAAAACACACTTTTAGATGTTTTTTCTTTTAAATCAGAAAGTCAGGCAGTGGGGGGGGGGTTAGGGTTAGGGGGGGGGGCACTAGCAACCGTACAAGAGTTTAGTCTAAATAAAATCCAGCGGCATTTTGGTTGAAAGGATGAGGCAGCTGATACTCTATTCCACTTCAGCTATTGTCAACAATTTCCATAAAAGCCGACTCAAGGGACTCAAATATCAAATATAAACAATCGTTTTTCAGTCAAAAGAGCTCTGCAATCTCCATGAATAGAAGGGTGAGGGGGGGTGGGGGGGTGGGCTGTGGTTTTAGCAGATACGATGCAAACAGGCAGATGTCGTGAAGTTTTTTAGGGGCTATTTTCGGCCGTAGATTTCTATATTCTATTTTATTGATCTAGAGTATTTTGTTTTTGAGCATTACTCTCCGTGGGTTCCTCGCTTGTTGCGGCTTTTGCCGGAGCTTTTGTGTGAGTAATTTGCAGGTTTCTTGTACGGCACCGTCGAAATTCAACGTGCGTGCGGTGCGACAGCAAGTTATTACAAATTCAGCCCGGCGCCAACACAAACAGCTCCCATGCGACATGTTTGTGGCTGCGTCCACGTGTTTAGAAGGCCCCGCGTTGTTTACACGTCTTTCCTAGCCAACACCGAAACACTGCCTTCACTACTGCCCAGCTGGTAAATCAGCCCCCCCCCCCCCTCGCTGTGTAAAGACGCACCTTTGACGAGGGACACGGCTCACCAGAGATGCCCTTTGAGGCCGGGGGGCGTCTGATGGAGCCACCTGACAGGCGTCTCCGTGAACCCGAGCCGCCGTCCGGGGCTGCTGCTGCTGCTTGTCACTTTCAATGGCTGTGAGAGTGTTCGCACTGAGTCACGTCAGGGCGACATCGAAGCCTCCGCATTGTCCCCCCCGCGCACAATGAGAGGATCAGACCTGGTCGTTTTCTGAAGAATCACCCCTCTGGCCTCCCCGCGCCCCGCGCCCTATGGAGCCGGCTCCATCTGGCTGCCTCGCCGCCGTGCTGCACCCTCCCTCCCCCTATACGCCCGTCCTAGCGCCTCTGGCTCTTTCTTTTTCCTTCTCTTTCTCTGACAGCCGGCTCCGGCTTCACCTTGAGTCCGCGCGCGGCGGGAATCCCTCGTCATCGCGGCGGGCCTCAACCCGGCGGTGGGCCAACCCGCGCCAGGGTCTCTCTCCCCCTCTGCCCGTCTCTGTCTCTCTGGTGGATTTTGATCTCTTATAGCAGCGGGTGAAGTACGATTCAAAGACGAGGCAGACCAGGAGGGAGGGAGGGAGGGAGGGAGGGAGGGAGGCCACCCGCCGGTGCCGGTCCTGGAGCTGCCGGGGCTGGAAGTGGGACGGGATGGGCAGGGAGGAGTATTTTGGAGCGCGGCGGCCTGAGTGTGAAATATGTAAGCCCTGCAGTGCCAGCTGTGTTCTTTCTATTCCCGGCGCCCGCTGGTCGTTCCAGCGCGCGTGCTGCCCCCCGGGGTGGGGGGGGGTGGGGGTGGTGGGCTGCGTGGGGAAGCAGGACCGGGAGGAATGGGCAGTAGCCAGTGCCACGGAGTGCTTGTGATAGCTGGGGAAGTTAGACTGATAGATTGCCAGATGGATATCAACCGCACGTCCGTCCGGACGAGCAAGCGGTAATGGGAGACCTGAATCAAACATGAACAACAGCGGCTCCGCAGTGTATCGATAATCAATTGTAAAGCACTAATAAAAACAAGTATTACCTTTAAATTGTACTCCAGCACAAATCAAATGTCTCATTATGTAGGTAATTAATGTGCATATGCCTTGTTTAAGCAGGCTTTGAATGCTCCAGGTGGACCTTTCTGTATACTTAACATACATTTTGTAAAAACCCAGCGTTAAAGTGACTACATTTGTAGAAGATATCAGCTTTCCACAAATCTCTGTTTCGCAATCATGAAGTATCATGCTTGCGCCTAATGAGTCAAGTGATTAAATCAACAAATTCTCGAGATGATTAGAGGTGCAACAATCTCCCTTTCAGATTACAGAAGAAAACAAGACCTTTTGAAAACTGGGGAAGAAGCAAAAAAACCCCCAAAAAAAACGAAAACTTGGTCACAGTCCAGACCTGTGTTGTGTGTCTGCAGTATGTAAAGACTGGAAGATAAGATGAGATGAGATAAGATAAGAGGTTTATTAATCGCCGCAGGGGAAATTCAAGCAATGCAGCGCGAGAAATACAAAATAGAAACCGCAATCCAGACTGTGGGACAGCTATTACAGTCGATATTGCGATGTAAACACGGCGCGAAATATGCTGTCGAGCACTTGAGACGCACTTGTAAAGTAAACAGTAACTAAAGCTGGTAAATAACATAGTGGAGTGAAAAGGAGGTACAAGCAACTGAGAAT
>CM055201.1:10563740-10616240 GCA_029224185.1 Karalla daura
CTTGTTTTGCAGGGGCTTGTAAAGGTGGAGGCGGCAGGCAGAGGAAAAGCATCTGTTTAGTGTCTGCGGCCCCAGAGGCCCTCTCTCTACACCTGTTTGGCTCTTTTGTGCCCGCGCCGGCTTTCTTCACAAGTGCAGTAATGCGCATTGCTCCTCATTTGTGGCGTAAAGTGCCAGAGGGGAGTGCTACTCCTTGTGGGTTAATTTGATTTCGGCGGGTTAATTGATGAAGGGGGAGTCGTCGTCGCCTGCTCCGATTCCTGCCACTGGCTCGTCTCACCGGTGACTTCTTGGAGCAGACTTTTAAGACGAAACAATATTTTCCGAGTCTGTGAGATATGAATCATCGCCCAAGGGGTGCGGGTATCAAGAGTGTGGATGAGAGAGCTGAACCCGGGGAGACCGGGCTGAGGAGGGGCGAGGATTTATCAGAGGTTTGGTCAGGTTTGGTCACATTGTCTCAGCTTGGAGTGTAAATACATGCAGGGGAAACACGCTGAGAGGTCCAAGGCACCATCAATCATTTGTTGTTCATTATCTTACCAGCTTTGTATCGTAACAGTGTCATAGGGATCGCCATCCTCGTGGGATAGTGCATCACAGGGCACACACACACAAATCTGCTCTCACACTCACACACTCTAGGGACAGTTTAGAGTCTCCAATCAACCTAAACATGCAAGTGGGTGAAAGTGAAGTACCTGAAGAAAACAGGAGAACATGCAAATTCCGAACACAGAAACGCCCCCTTGTATAGCGTGTAGTCAGTCGTTTTGGGTAAAACCGTTGGTTAAAGGACAAAATGTGAAATGTAACGTCTGAGGCTCTGGCTCTGGCTCAGAATGCAGCCTCGCAGCGATGTGTACGTGCAGGGCGCTCGGGGAACAACTGTGCGACAGGGTAACACAAACTCTGCTCCTCAGCTTACATTCAACACATCATCATTGCCCTTGGTGTCCACAGCTGTCCCCGGAAGCGTCTGTTTGGGATTGTATTCAGCAGCACCAGCCCAGCCCTCTTACTCTTTTCTCTCTCTCCCTCTCTCTCTCTCTCTCTCTCTCTCTCTCTCTCACTCTCTCTCCCTCTCACTCTCTCTCACTCTCTCTCCCTCCTTTGTGCGTCAGATTTTTCATATTCAGACCTGCCAGTTCTCATGCACTCAAAGAAATTATGTCATGTCCGGGCTCATGATGTGGTGACACCGTGGTTACTGATGGTTTTGAGGAAGTGCGGTTTAATGCTGCAACAAGCGCTCATTGTGCCGTTAGCAACAGCCGTCTGCTCCCAGGCTGCGAACGCTGCAAGTCGCATTTCACACATCAGAGGAGCTTGAAGTACTGGTTGGAGTTTCTCATTGCGGCCAACACCTTGGTGACTAATAGCAATTGTCATTTCCTGTGGCTGCTTCAAAATAAGAGCTTCCCCAGATCTGACATTTTTGACGTGAACCCGTACGGGTGTTTGCATTACCAGTAAGGCTGGTATTAATGACGTGCATGCATTACTTCCTGTGTGTGGGAGGGCAGTGAGGGCGCGATGGTACGCAGGTGAATAGCACTGCTGCCACACAGAGAGACAGTTGTTGGCCTGAGGGCCTTTCTGTGTGGAGTCTGCATGTTTTCCCCTCGTCTGCTTGGGATTTCCAACCCAAAAGGTCGATTGGAGAATCTGAATTAGCCCAAAGTGTGAATGACTGTCTGAAGACCTGTCCGTGGTGGGCGCTGCCACTAACAATGGAAGAAACCCCAGAAATAGAGCGATAAGCACAAAACGTACCGGCTATTGATGCGTTTAAAAAAAAAAGAGAGGATGGTAATCGGCATGAAAAACAGCATTGGGTTTCATTAAACCCTTTTGCCGAAAACTTCAAACAAGTTGTATGGGGTCAGTTCTCTCGCGCTGTCTGCTCGAAATAATTAAATTTCCCCTGATCTTTGACATTGAATGAAAGAGAGCCAGATAGCGTCGCTGGTGTCTGATAAAGTCTTATCTAAAGACTCGCAGGCATCGCGAGCGATCCCCAACGCCGCCGCCCCCCCCCCCTCCGAATATTGGCAGCGCGTCAAGCGCCTAAACAGATTTGACGTTGATGAGAAAGCCGTGCCACTCTGACGGAATAAGTGTTTCACTTGTGCCAGAGTAGGTAAAACTGCTGATACAAGCCGTCTCTCAATTGCCTAAAGTGCCTCCTTTGTCAGACTATCGGAGTGCGCGGCCCATCCAGCACGCGGGGACGTTCCTGAAGAGGCGGCGTCTCTCGCTCAGACGGCGTCTCCCGCGCCCTCTTGTCAGCTTTGATGGAGCACAACGGCCTGCCCCGCACCCCGACGCAAATGCTCGCTCATGCGGCCGTAACCGCACAACGTATTGTTTTTTTCTTACCCCCCCACACCTCCATTCCTCCGTAAACGAATGCGTTCTTAACGATCGCTCTTATCGTTGGCCGCGTCGTACGCACCCGATAAATGATTATGAAAAGGCATTTGCTGGGAAAGTGAAAGGAAGTGCACTACACTGATGTTTAAGTACTCTCTCATCGGCTTGTCCCCCTCCGTGCCGGGCGGCTGCAACGGCCTTGTCTGCGGCGGTGAGTGTGTGTTTGCGCGCGTGTCTGTTTCTGCTGCAACGCACACATGCGTTCAGCTGCACGTCGGGAAGTTCCAGAGGTCCATTAAATAGGTGCCTGGACGTTTCTGAGGAAGAGCAGGAGGAGCGAGAATGTTTGCGTTCTGCAGAAGCGCTCCTGCAAAAGCGTGCTTTCCTCTCTGCTCTGCTATCGAAGTGACTGGGGTTTCCTCTGCATTGTAAAGCTCCTGGGCCGGAGACAATATGCCGTATGTATACTGCACATAATGTGTGTGTGTGTGTTAGCCTTTTAGTCCCACGGTATGAAAATTCAATCTCTGGAAATGGGAGCCTCTTTTCTGTTTAAGTCACATGGCACATGGATTTTCTTTCTTTTTTCATCCGGCACCTTCTGTTTGTGCAATGTATGCGAGAGATTAAAGTCCTGGCGACCGTATTTTCATTTGATTGCAAGCACATGTCTGCTGGCCTCGGCTCGACCTCTGCCCGGTGGATGCAGATCATGTTTTTCGAGCCCGGGCTCAGTTCACCTCATATCCAGGAAATTGTGTGAAACCCTCTTTGGTTCCTATTTGGAGATCGGCTTCGTAAGCGTGCAGAGGATCCATAGAGATGTAAGAAAGGAGGAGGAGGGTTTTAATGGAATACTACAAATGGAGCACAATCTTCCACCTCCTCTGTGCTCACACAAAACGGCCCCTGTAAAAATATGGCCGGCTGTTATCTTCCCTCTGTTTACTAGGCAAAGAGGCATAAAGAGAGGAGTAACAAAAAAGAGGGGCGAGGGAGAGTGTGAGATACTCCCGGGTGCCTTCAATAGGCGTCTGTGACGGCGAGAGAGCGCTGAGAGATGAGAGGGAGCGCGCAGACAAGGAAGATAATAGAGGTGAGGGTAAGGTCGAAGCTTTGGTCCGTCTTAGCAATGGAGGGAAGGAGCTCGTGTTTTTGGCCCTGCACTCAATCAGAAATTGAACCAGCTAACCTGCAGAACAAGGGGCTCGGAGGAGCGCCGGCTCTATTGACAGGGAAACTAAATCCGAGGACTTTTTCCCCTGACCTCTTCGCCTTTCTGCCCCCGCCGTGGTTTTTAAAGGAGGCCGGTGCCGGTGCCTGGAATAATCGTTGATTTGCTCTTTCGTTCTCTAAAGGAACGTGAGGAATTTGCTGCCCCGGATGCATGTTTGCTCTGCTCTTTGCTTCCTAGTAGGGTCACTGCCCCAACAGCCCCCCCCCACACACCCCCAATGGACTCCATCGTTACCACGTCACACAAACGACAATTTCAAGATTAATCACAGCGAATCTGCTTTGTTTGAAATCTATTTTTTCTGCCTGAAATCACCCTCAAAGTCTGCAACTTTTCGCCCCCAATTCTTCTACCTTTTTTTAATAACAGAATTAGAGCCGGAGCTGACTTAAAGGATGTTGTTATTTGCGTGACAGGATTTTAGTCACAAACAATGATTTGTTCCGAAAGTCGCGGCGATAATAGTGCGACTCGCTTGACAGGTTTTTTTTTCCACCGCTTTCTCTCTCTCTCCGGCGTTACGAGCGATAATTTATTCATACGAATCTAAGAATTTGCTGTTCGTTAGCACCGGTGTCGCTGAAACTTCTGAGGATTCAGTGAAAGGTGAAGTGTGCTGAAAAATTGAAGCCCCGCTCACACGTCTATCTATATATATACATATATATATATGTATATATGTTATATGTTATATATATATATATATATATATATAACACATACAGATAGATGCATGTGGATGCATGTGCACATGCAGGACAGACACAGCCACTAGAAGCGCGCAGATGGGCAGATCTTAGCTGTCATCGCTGAAAAATAACTGGACATCAGCCGGAAAATATGTCTGCCTCCTGATGCATGTCAGTGTTTTTGAGCACTTCTGGTCTGCACATCATCACAGCTGCTGTGTGTAATCTGCGTGTGTGCGTGCCTCTCTGTGTGTGTGTGTGTGTGTGTGTGTGTATTTGTGCAGGCATGTGCTTGGATCTGCCTGCGAGCATGTGACTGAAGCTCTGTTCCTCTTCCTGCAACTGTGCCGCGGTTAATCCTGGGCAGGAGTTCAGCAGGGTGTTGGGTTAGCTCCCTACGCACGGCCCAGGAAACACACACACACACACACACACACACACACACACACACACACACACACACACACGCACGCACGCACACACACACACACGCATTTGCAGATTTCAGATTCCGAGAAAGACATTACGCAGCCTCCGGCCGTGTGTACAAATATTTCACCTGAAAATACAACTTGTTATTGGAGAAATAGGTGTTACACCCTCGGCCATTTTTTTTTCTTTTCTTTTCTTTTTTTTATTGCGCTTAAAAAGCTAAACAGGTTTTTGCCTCCGAGCACGGGAACGTGTTTTGGCTATTGTTGCTGCATGTTTGACCTTCAGTGTGCACACTCTGACACTAAAAGGCTGTTTTCACTTTAAAGGGTAATTCCGCTCTTTTTTCTTTTTTTTTTTTTAATGCCCGGGCTTGTTTCTTCTGTCGTCACGATGGACGACTGCAGCAAAAAAAAAAAAAAAAAAAAAAAAAGGTTGCGAGTTATTCATGCAGATGGTCCCCAGCAGAGATTGTCCCCGGGGGGCCGGTGGCTCCCACCTGAGGAACACCCACCAAAGCTCGCTCGGCTCCACGAGCTCAGATCGCCCCCGTCTCACGACGAGACGGATACCAACATTTGTTTGCTTGTTTGTTCACCCGCGGATGTTCGTTATGACGTTCAAAGCGAGCAGGCTCCACATGGAAAATCTACAATTTCATCCATCTCGCAGAACACAGGACTTGCCTGTCTGCTGTCGAGCTGAGCTCCCAGCTTGTTTTCAACTCGCGCAGCGAAATGATGAACTCTTCACCCCACAGCAGCGAGGTCCGGGGTTCGATTCCCGCCCGGTCCCTGCTCTCCCTGTGTGTCTATGCTGGGCTTTTCTCCCGGCTCTCCGGTTCCCAACAACATGCATGTCCAGGTCAACTGGAGACTCTAAATCGCCCCCAGGTACGAGTGAGACACCGCTGAGGTACAAAAGTGGGAATGATGAATGGATGAGCAGGTCGTTACTGGTGCGGGGAATGTGTGCAGCCATTGTACCCTGATACTTTTCTGCCACCATGCTGAATGCGAAAAAAATACAAAAAGCCCGGGTTTAAAAAAAAGTGGAAGTACCCTTCAGATTTAATGGAATTACCCTTAAAATCTCGGGCGAATTGTGACACTTTGTACCGACGCTCGTGCTCCCCAGAGTCCTAGTGATGTTGGAAATCCCCTGACTTCTCTCTCTTTCAGCGCATTTGTGGCACTGAGTGAAATGTCTCGACAATTACTGCATCGATCGCCGTGAAATTTAGCTCGCGCGTTGATTTTTGCCCCCAGGATTCGTTTTAATGACTCCGGCGATTCCTTAACTTTCCATCCAGCAACTTAATTAGGTCAAAATTCCAGTCCAGCCGAAACTTTGGTGAATGGCTTGATGTCTTAAAAAGCGCCAGTTAGCGAATGGGTAACACGTCGAGCTAGCACGACCGCTCGCCATACCGTACCCTGTCGTTGACAACACGTCGGCATGTATCCGTGTGTGCGCCTTGAGGACCGCCTCACAGAGCCGCCTTCACAGCACAGCTGCTAATTTAACACAAAACTTCCTTCGGTAACACCACATCAGCCTCAATTTATATCCCCGGCGGAGTGTTGTTTTTTTTTACATTTTATTTTATGTTTTCATGTATTTAAACGTGTCTGGAGGTGATCCCTGACAATCAATCCCCCACAGAGCATGTATTGCCTCCCGAAAACAAACAACCAGTCTATATTTACTGTGAATACATTTCCTGACATTTCACTCTTCCTCCTCGGCTCCACTCCCTGAGTCAGGGGCGGCAGCGGCACAGACAGCTGTGTCAAACAGCGCAGGAACTTTTGACATTGACTGAGAGTGACGAGGCAGTGCAAGCAGATGTCTTCCTCTTTGCTTTGGGAGAAACGGCATCCTTGACCTTGTCACGGCTAATTTTAGGGCCCGGCTTATCACAGCGCCCGTGTTTATATCTCCCATTACACACGCTGTCATTAAAGGAGGCACACGTGCTCGTAATTGCGGGTGCGTCCTCCATTCAGGATGTTCCTGGGGAGGGGGGGGGGGGGGGGGGGGGGGGGGTGAGGGGGTCACACACATACCTTAACGCGCGCTCGCTTTATAAGACGAGCAATCGGAACGCATCTGTGTTGTGGTGATGCGGGCTTTTAGTACACACGCCGTCCTCAAAAACTGTCTCGGGATTTTAATTTTTCATCGGTGAAACGCAGAGCTCGGCCCCCCCCCCCCGCTCTCTGCGGCTCTCGTCAGAGCTCGCCGTTTCTTCACACACGCTCAGAGACGCCGGGCGCTTTCACTTCCTTTGAGCCGCACCTCTCTACCTGTGCCTGCATCAAAATGGGTCAGCGTTTTTTTTTTTTTTTTTTCCTTTTCTCCCTCCTCTCCCCACCCTCCCTCCTCTCTCTCAGCCAGGCTCTTGGATGTCTTGGTGACTGAGCCCGAGTGCCAAACTTGATCCTCACAGCTGGGTGAACACGGGAGAAAAGCCCCCCCCCCTCCCCACCCACCCACCCCCACAGCCCTCACCCTCTGCCACCCCCGTCACCGCCCCCCACCTCCCCGCCGCCTGCCAAATCTCTGTCCTGTTCAACAATGCCTTTTGTGCTCGCCACTCATTCATGCACAAATACAAACACGAGGACACAAACAAACATAAAACACGTTTCCAGAGCACACATCAGCGTCACATCCCAGGGCAAAGGGATGCTGATGCCCCCCCCCTTTGTTTTTGCATATTTACAGTCATTTACAGTGTTTCAAATGATGAGAGCTGCATTCTATCTATCTATCTATCTATCTATCTATCTATCTATCTATCTATCTATCTATCTATCTATCTATCTATCTATCTATCTATCTATCTATCTATCTATCTATCTATCTATCTATCTATCTATCTATCTATCTATCTATCTATCTATCTATCTATCTATCTATCTATCTATCTATCCATCCATCCATCCATCCATCCATCCATCTATCTAAACCTACCTACCTACCTACCTACCTACCTACCTACCTACCTACCTACCTACCTACCTACCTACCGACAGTCTGTCTATCTACAAATCAACAAAAACAGTCGGTTGAAATGGTCGATGGATCCATTTATTAGCTGATTAACTGATTAATTATCGCAGCTCTCCCTGCCTCGGTGGCCCCGGTGGAAGCACTCTGTCTCTTCCCCATGGCCCGTCTCTCGATGCAGTCCCCACACACAGCGTCCAAGCCTGGAACAGGCTACATAAACACCTATCATCCCATTAGATTAAATGGAGAAGATGTCAGTTGCTGGGCCAGGCTCCAAGCATTGACCCCAACACTATTTTCTCCCCCTCGTCTCTCCAACTTTTTGTAGCTCTGTCTATATTTCAGTGCTGTCTCCCTCACAGTGCTTCATTCTCTGTATTTCACTCGAGGCCATCTTTTATGTCCCGTTGTCACTCCCCCCCAGTCACACACACACACACACACACACACACACACACACACACACACACACACACACACGCACGCACACACCTCTTTTATTGTATCTTTACAGCATCGGCAGCAGGCGAGTGAAGATGTCTGTTGAATAAGGTTATAACAAAACGACAGGGAGAAGCAAGACGGGCTTAAACACAGACGCGACGGTCGTAGCCGTGTTAACGGGACGTCTGAGAAAATATAACGCAATTGAAGGGACAGGGTTTGTGTAGTTATTGATCCGATTAAAACTGTTTGATGCCCCAGCGTGGCGTGAATGAAGTTCAAGTTCAGGGCCGACAGAGCTCTGACAAAGCCTCTGCCACGCTATGGATTTTGATCTGAGTACTTATTTCACAGCGCTGTTTATTCACTCATTCATACATTTCCATGACCTGCTCTGTCTCGCCACAAAGTGGCGGGGGATGGGGGGGGGGGTCTGCTGGATCCTATCCCGGCTCATATAGAGGGAAGGCCAGGGAAATACACCCTGGACAGGTCCCTCACAGGACACACACACACACACTCACACTTAGAGTCTACAGACAATCCAAACAGGCATGTCTCTGGACTGTGTGGCTGGGAACAGGAAAACCGGGAAAGGCAAATTCCTTAACTTTGGGATCTGAACGCTGGCCAGGCCACCCAGCTACTGTGCTGCCAGTTTATTCACAAAAACCACGTCCATGGATTTTGCCGCAGCAGAAATAATATATGACATTTATTGCTATAATATCCCTGGATATTTGGCCTGTAAAACACTGAAAAGTGCACATTATTGTTTCCTGGAGTGACCATTTGATGTGAGACCAACTGCACACCCCCCCCCCCCCCCCCCCCCCCCCCCCCCCCCCCCCCCCCCCCCCCCCCCCCCCCCCCCCCCCCCCCCCTCTAACACTGAATAAAATGTAACAAAGCAGTAAATGTCAACACCAGAGAACACAAGACAATATGTTTTTTCCTTGCACGTTTGCTCGAAAGACGACTCAAACAATTAATGCGTCACACTCGAGACGAATTTCCAATCAGTTGACTCATCAGTGAATCAACTGAATTGGACGTTCCGCTCAACCCTGTTTTGGACTCTTATTAGTCACCCCTGCACAATAACAATGATATATTAGTGATTTTAAGGTTTGCTTAATGGACTGTTTGCTCTCACCATTAACCCCCCTCTGTCTCTCTCCTCCCCTCTCCTCCCCTCTCCTCCCCTCTCCTCCCCTCTCGTCCCCGCAGGCGGAACTGACTGGCATCAAATGGCGTTGCTACGGTTTCCGCAGCGGCGGGGAGTACGGGCCGGTGATCTCGGCCCCGGCCCAGGACGACCCGGTCCTGCGCAGCTTCATGCGCTGCATGCAGGCCAACCTGCTGTGCGTGTGGAGACGCAAGCTCAAGCCCGGCGCCAAGGAGCTGTGGATCTTCTGGTGGGGCGAACTGCCCAACCTCTCGACCTCATCCATCACGAGCTGGAAGGTGAGAGAGAGAGAGAGAGAGAGAGAGAGAGAGAGTGTGAGAGAGAGAGAGTGTGAAAAGAGATGAAGGATGAGGCCTCGCCGTTCGATCCATCTCAATTATTTTTCCATCCCGTCGGTCCACCGTCCACGCTCCGAGAGTTTCGGCTACGGCGGAGCTTGTAGCGGACCGCATCATTTCACGGGTTGCTTTTTATTAGGTTTCATTGGATCACGGAGCCCCGGAGGACGCTGGTACAGAACGCCGCCGGCCTCCGCGTATTTAGCGAAGCCTCCGAGTGACTAAGAAAGCGGTGAAATATTTAGCGCGTGTGCGCGCCACCAGATGCCCAACATGAATGTCAGTGGTGTCGGAAAATTTTCTCGCCCCGGCGTAATGCGTGTATATTATGCATGAGCTGTGCTGTTTAACATGGAGCCGGTAGCTCGGCATTATGTAGATTCAAGCAGTTTAGCGGGCCGGGCTGTCGAGCCTTGTGCGCGCGCAGCGCGTGTGTTTGTCTAAGATGTGTTAGGGCGTATTGATCTGTCAAGAGCCGTCCTATAGTTGAGCCTGGTATGGCTGCGAGTATCTGAGATGTGTTTGCTTTGAAACTCAAGTGTTTGGATGCTGCTCCAGGAGCACCGCCGCCATGATGAAGCACGAGGAGGGTTTCTCATGCCAGGATTTACAATATGTGTGTGTGTGTGTGTGTGTGTGTGAGAGCGGTCGCGAGTATCGGTGAAAATTACACTGAGATATCTCACTTTAGAGAGTGCCACTGTCAGCACTATTGTCCCTATTTATAGAAACATTTTCATTATCTCGCGGCGCACGTGTGCGGAGGTCTAACATATCGACTAAGCCTTGGGAAGACGGGCAGAGCAGGAAACAGGAGAGGGATTATATCGGGTTTTGGTTTAGCAGAACAACAGTCGGGAGGAGGGAGGAGGAAGGCGGAGGGGCGGGTGAGAAAAGAGCATGGAGGAGTATGGGGAGAGGTTGAGGCGATAGCGGGAATTTCCGTCCTCTCCCACCTATTAAAGCTGGGCTGATGCGAGCAGGCCGTTGCGGCACTGCAGTAGATATTTGACAGATGTTCCCGCTGCCGGAGGGGGAGAGCCCGGCGCTCGGGCCGCACGAGCATGTGTAATAGAGAAAGATGCGCTGTACATTTCAATCGGGCTTCGGCCGCATCACCGACGGACAACGAAATTGTGTCATCGCTCACTCACAAAAAAGTTCCAAACTGCGCAGTTTCCCTCTGCACGGATCGAACGTCGCTCGGCGTAACTTTTATAACTTTTATGACTCTGCGTGCTTTAAAATGGTTTCCGTGTGTCGTGACAGTTTGGGAAATTTAATCCATCCATTAATTCATTATCTAACCCGCCTCGTACCTGAATGGTGTCATAGGGTTTGCGAGCATTATCACATCCAGTGAAGGCAGGGATACATCCTGGACAGGTCCATCACTTCACACACACACACACACACATACACACACACACACACACACACACACACACACACACACACACACACACACACACACACACACACACACATAGAGCAATTTACAGTCTCCAGTCAAACTAAATATACATGTTTTTGGACTGTGAGTTGTACACAGAAAGACAGTTAGATCCAGAGGGATTCAAACCAAGGATCCTCTTGCACAAACCACTGATCCACCGTGTTGGACATTTTATGAATTTTTGCCATATTTTATTGTGCAAAAGTGTAATCATTATGTAACCAGTGATTGAGTCCCGCATATTTGGCCCTTTAAAACCAGCAGCGGTGTGAAATTTGAGCGTTACCTCATCAGTTTCTGAGCCTTTAATGGCAGCCTGAACCCTCAATTACGACTCGCACACGGAGGTCTAATGAAGTTAATAATAATCTTGGCCTGTTTAATTACATTTTACAGCTATTGATTACACAGTAGAAGTTGTGTCACCAGTCAAAAGTAATCAGTTAATCAAAGTCAGGAGGAACAAGAGTTTATGAAGACACGATTAAATGTGACTGCTCCTCCCCAAGGCGTAATTATGTGTAGATTTCTGTAATATTTCCCATTATTATGTTCAAATTTCGCGTCTCCTGTTGCACTTAAATCAATGTCCCAAGACTGTGATTGGACGTTGACACAGTGAGTCCTGTACAGCGCGCACACACACACACACACACACACACACACACACACACACACACACACACACACACACACACACGGTGCATAGAATTATGATAATCAGACTTTTCCTTTTACCTCCTGTGTAAATCACAGAGGTGCCCCTGTATAATTCCTATTATTCCTACTGAAAATGGCACTTGGGGTGTGAGAAGGAGTTGATAATTGTTAATTAAAGTGGAGATGGATCTCCTCCAAATTAGACTGGGTCGTAACACTGGGAATATCACTGTTTTAGCAAGTCGTATTAGAGCCGGATTTCTGCTCGCTGTGGGGATGTTTTATGTCGCCCCGACTCCTTCCTCTCCCGTGTCTCGCCGGTGTCGGTCTGCTCCTCGTGTGATTTCTGCCTCTCCGTCTGCTCCTTTGCTCCTCTCCTCGCTCTCGGCCTGACCCCGGTCGCTCCATTAAAAAAACATCTATTGAAGTGATGCGTGATGGACCGCATTGTCTCCTGGAAGTGTCACAGCAGCAGCAACAACATCGACCCCCGAGAGTGTGTGTGTGTGCAGGCAAGCAGGCAGCACAATGCTGAAACCGCTTTTTCAGTCAAAATGTGTGTGAGGTAATTTCCTATTAAAAGGTCACACTGCTCAAATTAGACAACATTTGAGGGGTCAGATGTTCTTAATAATTCGGCGTTTTCCGAGTATTTTGCTCCTGCAGCAGAGGCGGAGACACCGTTTTTAAACTTTGTTGTGTTTCTTTTACAAGGTTGTTTAACGAGGCTCTTTTTTTTTGTGATCAAACGTTTTTATTAAGTAAGTCACACGGGGGTTATGGATAATCATCTCTATCAAATTACACAGAGTATTATGCCAAAGACAAAAGAACGTGTCCCGGGGCAAAAACAAAGAGGAGATACTACCGTTGTATTAGCGTTGTTATCCGGTAACGAGGGAGACAAACAGAGATGGACGTATACAAACATGCAAACAAGAACAAGACAACAACATTTATATAGGCACAGATATAAGTCATATGGGACCAGGCATACATGAGCAGAGTAGGAGGGGGTTTAAGGCAAGTTTAGCATTTTCGGGTGCTCCATTTATGTGAGCTGTAGAGAGTTACATATATATGTATATATACATCCAAAAAAGGGGTCCAGGTGCGAACAGACAGGTAGCAGCATACTTTATCACTTGATAGACATGAAGAGTTGAGAGGTCATTCAGAGCCAACACACTTATATTAACAGATACATTCACTGATTAAAGTAGACAGGCAGGACGCAATATTATTCCAAAACTGAAAAGACAGGAGGGCAATCCCAGATTATATGAAGGTAAGTACCTTGAGTTTGTATCAAGTAAAGGGTGCATAAAGGGCTATTAATTGTTTTCATATGGTGCATATTCACAGGGGTGAGGTGTGTCCTGTGAATGAAACCATAGAGGGTCTGGACTGCGTGTCACCTCTGCGATGTTAGCCCATACATCCTGCCAGTCGAACTCGTCACTCAGATCTTGGCAATCGCGTCCCTTAGACCTTCTCTCAAGCACTATAGAGCATCATAACAAGGCTTTTTCCAATATGAGCAATACATAGATGACCGAACAGTCACCTCTCACCTGTGATTGAGATCATGGTTTTCACTCCTCCAAACCTCTGTCATCGTGTAATCTGAGCAGTTATTTGAGGTGAATTACGGAATAGATGATGAGAAAACAGAGATGATAAGCTTGCAGCATTTTATTTTTACTTTTCTCTTCTCCCCATTAAACACCTCCTATATTTATACCGACTCTGACCCTTAAGCGGAGGCAAGAAATGACTTTCAGTTCGTTAAAAAAGTTTTCCGCAGAAGTTGCAGTAAAATGTCACTTGCATCGTTATTAGCAGTAATACCACACATGATAAATACACTAATGGTACTTTTATTCTTCAGCTTCAGACGGATTTTAAATATACTTGCAGTAGAGTATTTTTAAATGGTGGTATTAAAACTTTTAATTACATACATGAACTGAAAAGGTCCCTGACACCTTCGTCGACTGAATTTTTCGCGAAACATCATTCCAAATTTACATTAAATGCAGAAATACGGGTAATTTCTAGACTCGTGAAGTCTAATATATATATATATATATATATATATATATATATATATATATACATACGTATAGCATACTTAACATAAGATATAGGTGTGTGTATTCAGTGGCACTCGTCCATTAAGAAATGCTAATTGCTGCATGTTTTACCTAGCAGCTCGAGCCGTCGACCTGTCAAGCGCATTTAGTGCGAATAATCAGAAGGATAATTATGTTTCCAGTCGTACAGCAAATATTAAAGCGGTGCGGATCGGCGTGCTCTTAAATTAGCCGAGTAGACAGCTCACACTGTTGCCTGCCAGCAGAGCAATGAATGATGAGGAAGTATTGTTGTCACATGACGGTAAAAGGATGGCACCTTTCGTCCGTTTTATGCACCAACTGCGCATTAAAGCCATCATTTCAATGCAGTTTTCTCATGACTTGTTAAGCAACATGCACACACACGCACACACACACACACACAGACACACACACACACACACACACACACACACACACACACACACACACACACACACACACAGTCAGATACACAGTGATATACCAATCCACTCACGTATTTTAAGAGAACCGGCGAATAAAAATTACAGCCCTGTTCCACTAACGCCACAATCATTTCTTTCATTGCACCTGCCTGTAGCTTTTATAAACATCTACATCATATAAAATATAAAACGTCCCCCGACTGTGACACGGATGCTTTACGCACTCCAACAGGTGGGATTATGAGTGAATTCAGCTCAGCGGCCCAGGCTGGTTCAGAGGTGTGCAGGGAGTTAATGGAGCAGATGGGAGCATCCGTAAAAGTTGATATTGCCTGAATCCATGTTGGGTCGCCATTACTTTTACTCACTGGCGATGATGATGATGATGATGATGATGATGATGATGAGGATGTCCTGGCCGAGGATCTCTCCTGGGCACAAAGACGCAAGTCGAGCCAGGAAGCCATCTTCATCCTTTAACTGCTTCTCCATCGGAGCGCTGCGATCGCAAAGTGTCTCTCAGATTATTTTTAGATAATATTTAAATTGGCTGCAAACAGCTTACACATTAAAGGCTTTATAGCCTCGCTGATGCTGCGCAAGCTATCAGTGCCGCTAGTTTGCTGAGCACTGAATAAAAACACAAGATGGCTGGCTGTTGTTATTAGTGCAAACAAAGCAATATATGTGCTCGGAGGATAAATGTTTCAGCTGTTTGTGTTTGCCGCAGCTGCATGAGGTGAAGACCTCGAGTATTGGATATCAGGTAAGCGCTAGATTTGGTTGTCTTGCTTTCATTAGTTGGTAAGTTAGTAGAGCGGAGTCAGGGTTCAGAAAACGTGGTGGATGTGGAAGGACCCATCGTTGTTTGAGCGGAAATGTGAGAGGTTTGAGGTCCAAGTCGTGTAAAACCTTATTTGTGTTGTGGTCCTGTGCTGCCAAGTTATGTCATCTCCACTGCCGCTTATTGCACCAAGCACCAAAACGAAAGCCGCGTAGCTGTGTAACTACTTGTACGTATTGTTCCGTTTGAGAACCGTTGCAGTGCAGTGCGTGTCTCCACTCTCTGCAAAGTGCCGCTCTAGTCTCTTTGCTATTGTCTGTAATGATCTCAGATGATCCTCCCCGAAAAATCGTGCGATTATTGTGGCTGTTGTGATGGAGGAGCCCTGGATCCTGCAGCGTGGCTCGAGTGCGGAGCGCTTCAGCTGCAGAACAAACAGAGCGAGCGACGTGATGCCGTGTGAAGGTGATGAATCATTTTCGCTGGTGGTTAAGTCTAAATAAATCCCGTCAGTCGGAGCGGCTTCGCGCCTCTCGTCCCTGCTCACTGTACTACAGGAGGCTCTCGCATTGTCTTTGGTTACATGTTTAACCAAATGTGTGTGTGTGTGTGCGTGCGCGCGCGCGCGTGTGTGTAACGGTTTGCGCGGAAATAGGATTAATGTGTTGCTATGACTGCATGTCAACATGTTGCCAGCACAGCCAGAGAGAAAGTGACACATTGTAGATGTGAGTCATAAATACAAATTCACGTACGCAAGTGCGTATGCAGACTGAGACACACACGCACATGCACACACACACACACACACAAACACGCACACGCGCACACACACACACACACACAAACACACAATAGTTGATATGTGAATGGACATATGATCTGGACATTGTTAGTAGCTAACAGAAGCCTCACATACTGTCCAGCAGACTCGCGCACACACACACACACACACACACACACACACACACACACACACACACACACACACACACACACACACACACACACACACTTATTTCTCTGTGTTTCTAGGACCTGGTGTTGATGAGGTGATTTATCACGAGGAGACCGAATTCATCACATCTGTAATTGTGAAACAATTGCACTCATAAGATGGGAATAATACGTTGTAGCCCACATACAGTGAAACTACAATTGCGCAATGGAAATGTTTTGAGAAGCTCAAACTGCGTCATTCTAAATCATATTTAATGCTAGATGTCGTCACATTTATTTGGGTTTTGTAATTCTCCGTTTCATCATTTACCAAAGGAGCCGGGTATATATTTTTTTCCTTTTATCTTCTTTTCGCTACACCTGCATTTCCTGCTGTGACAAAGAGGCCCAGTCTGCCGGTTTCAAGTGACACATTTAAAACCTGAAATATGAAGTTTAACAGATGTTCCAGGTCACTGTGGTGTATCTGCATGTGCGAGAGTGATGGAGTGTGAACCTGTAAAGAGCTGTCGCGAAAGGCTGCGTTTTGTTACAATCGAGTGTGTCTGGTCCGCCGAGAAGAACGACAGTAAGAAGGTCTCCGAGCAGTGTTTGGTACACGCCGGGTTTCAGTCACAGCTGGCTGCAGTCAGAGGCCACATCACACCAAACCAAAGAACAAATGATACCTCTGGTAGCCTTCAAAGTAGGGACACACTGTAATTCACCGCCTTTGAAATCAAATTGCGGGTTACACACGTAGGGCTGACATTTGAGCGTCTTCCTGATTTGGAGCTGATCTGCTGACTTGTGATGACACACGGATGCACTTTTACTGCCCGATCACACGGTGTAATGTCAGGAGTCTGAAACGGGGAGAGGAGTTCCTAACAAATGATGCAGCCTCAATACCGTGACAGTGCTTGGAAAGTACCTAAAATGCCCGAGTTGGTTTACGATTTCCAGTTTTAACATAAACAACGGAAACAAGTGCAGATGAAACTTTATCACATCTATTTTAAACTGGTCTAATTGTAAAGATATCAGCCTAGGGTGTAACTTTTAGAGCTGGCATTATAAAATGGGTGCCTATTCATAAAATAAATGACTAATCTTTAAGTTAATGTTATGATAATAAATGATAATTTGTAGATCAGCCATGATTTTCTCATCGCTTATTTTGCAGTTAGTCCAGAGAGTTTCCTCCTTTATTTTCTAGGGGTCTGCTGTGTGGGAGGTGCACTAACATCACCCTTTGATTCAGCTCAACTGTCATCTCCGTGAAATGAAACCTTGAGAGATCGATAAGAGTCGATGATTAGATGTGAATGAAAAAATCGCCGTCGGATAAAGCTGGTGGAAATCTTCTTCACCTCCTATATCTTTTCTGTTTCATCTGTTTTTTCCCCCCTTTCCTAAAATCATGGATGGGAGGTAGGTAGACTGCAGAGAGGAGCTGCTTTTTCTGCTCATCGCCTCTACTGGGGTCCCCCAGGGTTCACTCCTGGGCCTCCCCGCTCTTCTCTTTCTAGACTCCAGTCTTTTCACATCATGTAGCTTTTCCTGCAGCTTGAAGCCCTGCAACGCTCAACCTTCACTTTCCATCCTCAGACAGCGGGGGAATATGACACGCGGGGCCGCGGTAGAGTTTCATCTCAGCCGGGCCGAGTTCATCTTGTTCTCGTCTTCCTGACACCTCCAGTCGGATGCTTGTCCACCACCTATATACAAAACGGACGTGCTGCTGTTTTCCCCCCTTTTCAAAACCGGCGCAAGACCTCCCCATCAATACTTGCAGCTCTGCGGCGACTTGGATAACAAACTGCAGTGCGAGCCCCCCACATCACAGCAGTAATCTGATCGGCCAAATCGCACTATCCGCAGGACACATTGCTGGGACTTTTCTCCACGCTTGTACCCCATCAGTAAGGCAGCGGTGTGGACTGTCCTCAGCGTCCCTTAATTTCCCCTGTCACAGTGCTCCTGCGCCGCGCGCATGACTATACATACGGAAAACAAAACTCATACTTCTCAGGTCACGACCTAGACTCCTGTCCCTGCTCTCTGTTCCAGCCACAATCGTCCAATTATTTATCCCAGTCCCTGCAGTGGCCGGGCTGTCTCCTCTCTCCCCTGTGGAGGAATGACTTCTCCCACCCGAGTTAGATGAGCGTGAGTCATTACCTCGTCTTCAAAAACCTATATCTGACTCATTTCTCTGTCTCTATTTATCTTCCTGCTGACAAAGTGGCATTGTTGCCACGCATCTGTTATCTTTTTCTTTTCTTTTTTTCTATTTGATTCCTCCAGCCAGGCTCGTATATTATCAAAAGTGAAGGCCTGTTCAGGTTCAAAGGAAGTGAAATATGCTGCTGTGATGTTAAGAAGCTCAATGGAGTTTTTACAGTGAGTTACGATATGCGATTGAAGTGCATTTCTTTTTTCTCTTTTTTTTTTCCCCTACAGCTCGGTGCTCATTTAATACTCGCTTTCTATTGTTTTTCACTCCGATAACACAAAAATGTGTTTAAAAATCTCCAACGCCGCTCTCATTACATTTTCAGTTGCCCTTTATCATAAACAGGGACTCGGTAATAAGTGCAGCATGTGCTTTGCAGGCGCTGATCCCTACCCCTCACAGTGGGTCGGTGACTTATGAATTTCAAATTATTCCTCTGTTGCACTCATCACAAATTACTCTGAATAAAAGCATCAGCTAGATCACTAAAATGGAAATGTCAGCCCGGTTAGTCAGCCCACAAATACGCTCAATTCGCAATGAGACAAGAGAACTGTAATGAGATTGATTATGGACTCGCCGAGGAGCGTGTGGGTGTAGCGATATCCTAGTTAGGAGTTTCTACGGCGGAAAACTGAGGACTGATGACTTTGATAACGCCATAGGCGGTGCTCCCGTGTGCCACCAAAGCAGCATGTGGTCAAGGTGAATGCGGGAGCAGGAGCGAGAGTTCGAGGGCTGCCCGCTTAACGCTGCGGCGCAGGTGTTAGCATATTTATCTGTGCGGCGGAATCGGAGTATTTTCATCCGGTGCGCCCCCCCCCCCCCCCCCCGTGTCACATTATAATTTCTTATCAGGGCATTTGATGTGTGCGTACGCCTCAATCACAGGTTTAATATCTATATATGTGTGTTTTTTCTTTTTCAACCGCAGTCAGCCTTCCACCACCCTGATTTTTTTTCCCTTTTATTTCTTGAAACTGTAGTAAAGCTGAGAGGAATACAAAGTAGGGGAAATCCAGCAGAAAAAAAAAGAGAGATTCTGACTGGAATCAATCCTAGCTGGGGGTGCATGTTGTTCCAGAGACGAGAGTCTTAACCACACTGTCTCAGAGAAATTATGTGCATACTTAATTCAGAAATGATCTTCTCAAACGGCAAACTAAACAGCACGGGGATACAAGGCAGTGGAGAGATAATTGAACACTGCGTCTTTGGATGTATCGCTTTATATTTGCATAACTGACAAATCATTCACCTGCAAAGCCCCCCTCTCCGTCATTGTCTCACTTTAAAATGACTTTCAGCGTCGTTGCGACGCGTTTCTGTCGCCATCTCGCAGCCGGCAGTCAAAATAAGAGCAAGTCAGATAGGAACGAATTAAAAGCTTGGGTCGTGCACGTCCATTATCAGCACAGCGGTTGGCTGCTGTAACAAAGATATGTGACCAACAAGTGGATTAGAGCAGCGACGCTTATGAGAAAATAATCAGAGATAATGGAATTAACAGAACACAGAGAGAGAGAGAGAGAGAGAGAGAGAGGGTGTGAATTGGACAAGACTTTAGGCAAACAACAAAAAAAAAACATCTCTGCCAAATATGTAGGAGAGCGTCTCAGCCTGTCTGTTTCCTGCGCTGGGAAATCTGCAGCTGGGTGCTGTGCCCTTCATACACAGAGCTGGTTGCCATGTTTTGTGGAGCTGGAGGGGTTGTGCAGTGTGTGTGTGTCTGTGTGTGTATGTGTGTGCACACACACGGCGACAGCTTCCAATGTGCGCATAGCTCGACTGTGACTGTTATCATTCCTTGTGTGCGTCCGTAATTGGCCAGGAGTGTCTGTCTGTCTGTCCGTGTGTGTGTGTGTGTGTGTGTGTGTGTGTGTGTGTGTGTGTGTGTGTGCGTGCGAGGGCTGGCAGAGGTCGCAAGGTAATTGTCCTGTGAAAAACTGGTTGCCAAATGTGTGTGTGAGTATCAGAGCGCAGGAGGGAGGGCTAACCTCTGCCTCCATCTGTCCACGTCTGGCTGTGAACTCATAATCTGGCCTGTGGAGACGAAGCCTCCTCACCACTCGCCACCTGCCTCAGAAATACAGGTTAGATCGAGGTTATCACTGCTACGGATCCGCTGGCGAGGATGCTCAATTAGCATCGCGCCCGCACGTAACTCCCCGTTTATTCCTGAGAGCTCCCCCAACTGGTTATTGTCGAAAATTGGACCGACAACAATGCATTTGTGGTTTACACGCCAGCACCGAGCTCCCGGTTCATTGATGAAAAGCTGCAGACGAATAGAGTCAGGATTAGAAAACTTTATTGGCATCGTATGAGCCATATATCCACACCTAGAAAGCACCGTGCATACACACATGACAGAGGTCTCCGGTCCATCACAGAACACACACAGACATACTCTCACGCACTCTACTTAGTGCATGCATGTGTGGACTGTGGGAGGAAACACACACACACACACACACAGGGAGAACATGCAAACGTTACCCAGGTCGCTGCAGCATCAACAGTGCACGCTGCGAGTGTCGCGCACAACGTCCCGCAGTCATGGCCGCCAGAATTGCAGAAGTGAAACGTCCTGAGATGCTATGACTGCTATGATGCTGCAAAAGCAGTGGCGGTTGGGAGACACGGGGAGCGTTTCTGTTTTAAAGAGGTCAGATTGTGACAGCGAAGGAGGCTGCAGCCCAACACGCTTGTTCCTCTTCTTTTTTTTTTTTAGCTTTTATAGACTTCAAACGGGTGTTTTTTTTTCCTTCCTTTTTACCATGAGAGTGAAGCAGTTTCCCTTCAGCGGGAACCTCAGCAGACAGAGAGATGATTTAATTCAGGAGAGGTACTTAAACAGCTAAACCCCTCTCAATTAAAGCATTAAGGAGTCTGTCTCATTAAAGGAATAGTTTGACATTTTGGGGAAATACACTTAGCGGAGTGTAAACACGGCAAGTCGTGGTTTTACCCTGGGTAAAGTGCTGGACTATTTTTTGTCGCCGCTGGTTTCCTGGCAACCTCGCGGCGATGACAAAGCTCCAGGAAGTCACTGCACCCTGCCAAAAAATTTGCCTGGCACCAAAAACACTGTGACTTTTTTTTTTTCTCGAATAAAGGTTTTATGCGCAGATCAAAGCGATCAAAATACTACTGGAGCCGGACGTAAAAACACATACGTCGTTATTGTGGACGTAGTGGAGTCGCTCCGTGTGTTGACAGATATGTTGCAATAAATTGCAATAATAAAAACAAAATGCCTCCAGTGCTTGAAACTACGGAAAGAAGTAGGAAGTAGGTGGGTGTAGAATTGGTCTCACCATTTTATCGAGCTCGGAGCTCTGCAAAAATACTTACACTGGAAGCACGAACAGCGACGGAACCCGTCTGTAAACCCGGTGTCTCGTCCTCTGCAACCGTTGCATAAAACGGAGAATAATACGAGGGTAAACTAACGTTAACGCCATGTAATGCCATTGTTATGGTGTGAAAGCACTGCCTGCTGAGTGTGTGTGTGTGTATGTGTGTGTGTGTGCGTTTCATACAGTGCACGTCACACCTCCACCCTGTTCACACCTGGCGTCAACATGGGTCTTGGGTGATTCCATCACAAGTGAACGGTGTTAAATACGAGTGTTAATGACCTCCGAGATGCCTCGTGATTCCACCACACACACACACACACACACATGCGCACACACACACACACACACACACACACCCTTCAATAAGTGGCTCCTTGCACGTGACCGTGCGGCTTTCGTAGTGCAAACCTTAATGCGTCCTGATGCACCCTCGACAAGGACGCACGCCGAACACATGGTGCCACTGTGACTGTAACTAAGACTCTAACTGAGACGCGAGACTTTGAAGAAACGTCTGAGCACCTGACCGCCGCGGCAGAGGCGCGGGTGTGTCCCCAGATGCTTTCTGATGTCCCGTCGAAGACGACGCACGACCCGGGGCCGCTGAAGCGTTTGTCCCGACGTAGGGGGAAATGCGTCGGATAACGCAGTCTACGTTTGCCTGTCATAAAACTTCCATTTCAAGAGTCAGAATGAGACCAAAGTGCCTGTGAAATCACGTTACAATGATGAGGGAGCTTCAAAGGCTGCGGTAGGCAATAGTAAAACAGACGCAGGCGGCTTAGATTTTCTCACCTCTCTTCCATCCAAAAAAATAAAAAGCACCTAAACACATATTCTAAAATGTCCAACTGTTTTTTTTTGTTTTTTCCTTTAATGATAAAAGCGCAGATTTTCAGAGCAGGTGTGCCGTTTACAGCAGCCTGCGCACGTTGCGGCAGATATTCACACCTATCCGCCCCTAATAGCGCTCTCACATCGTCGCGGCGGCTCCGCCACGGCCCCCGGGCCCGCGGCCCCTCCTCGAATCGCTGACAGATTAAGTGTTTTTGCTGAAGTGCATCTCGACAGCAGTTGTTAAGAGCAGCGAGCGGAGACCGGTGTCCGTTTCACCTCCCTGATTATCTCAGCCTGGGATTCAAACCGACGCCCCCCCCCCCACCCCCCCACCCTCTCTCTCCCCCACCCTTTTCCTAAAGTGGCGGCCCTTCACGTGTAGCATGAAGCCGGACCTGCAGCCACCTGACGGTCCCTGCGACGGCGCTGAGCGGTGATATCATTCACACTGTGAAATCTAACCTTTAAGGTTATAGCACACACTCTCCAGCCTGTCATAATATATTACATGTTAAGATCCGGGTGCTTAACAGCCTCTCTCCTCCTCTCTCGTCCCAGCTCTTGTTATTCTTTTTTCACCACCTCATCCCCTCATCCCCCCCCCCTGCCCGGCGGGCCTCTGATATCGTCACACTGATACCACACACAATGGCAAATTAGCGAGCGGGGACGAGAGCGAGTGTCACAGGCGATGTCGCCGGAGTCTTCGCAGCGCCTCAGCGTCGTGCCAGCGTGATCCCCCCCCCTTCCTCGTCTGCGCGGCAGAAATGATGAGGCGCTGTGCAAACACGCCGCGCCAATCCTCCCAGGACGTCCGACGCCTCGGCGCTGTCGCAGAGAGGCAGGTGCCGGCGCGCAGACAGGAGAAGTGTGTTTCTGACCCGATAATGCGGCTGAAAGCGGCGGCTTTCTTTGGGCGCACGGTTTCACGTGGGAGCCCTTTACTTTTTCTTCTCCTTTACGGTCATGACTCGTAGTCATAAATCGGTGAATGGGAACGGGATGAGAGGCGTTGAACATTAACAAGACGAGGGCCAAACGGGTCAATTAGGGTAAAATAAAGCAGACGGGGGTTGCATAAAGGAGTCGGCTAAAGTGAGAGACACCTCCGTGAATGTGGAAAGGTATGTTACTCGGGGTCGTCTCAAAGAGAAATATTCATTGTGGAAAGCCCGCAGCCCGGCTACGCGCAGTCTTTGCCGAGTGCAGAGCGGAGTCATCGCGACTGGCCTTTCCCTTCAGATGCAATAATGGGACTGTGCTCTGTGTTTTCCGCTTTGATAGAAAGGAGAAAATAAAGAAGCAGCTTGTAATTGATTCAGCTGAACCTTGATGATTCATTTTCATAATGTTCAAGTGCTGCAAGAGCTCTCTCTGACGAACCTGATTTTAATTTCAACTAAAACTCACGCACACACACACACACACACACACACACACACACACACACACACACAGCCCTGATCTAAAATGACTCCCAAACCCCCTTTTTCTGTGTCAACAAGTTTTACTTGGCATTCATTCTTTCCTCTGACGCTCGCCTCTTCCAGCCCTCTCTCCATCCTCCCCCCTCCTCCCGCTACTCCTCCTCTTTTCAGGCTTTGTTGTGCTTCAGTTTTTCTCTCCTCCCTTGTTTTCGGGGTTGCTCTCTGTGATGTTCGGGTGGCGCATGTCTGCGAGCACGCTCGGTTTCTTGGCAAATAAAAGGTGGGGGTGTACGGTTGCCAATCATGGCCTACTCCTTCTCTTTATTCCTTCAGGGTTTGTCTTAGGAACAGCTCTCAGAAGCAAAAACTCAAACAGAGGGAATGAATAATTAGCCTCCCAATTTTTTTTTCCCTTCCTTGAATTGGGAAGTAGGTCGCCGGCTGACACATGTCTCAATAGGGAACAAGCTCCCTGAAAGAGGGAGACCTACGGAGGTTATGAGAGCCCCCTGAAGGAATGCTGCTTCACCTACTGAGAAGGACACACAGTCAGAGAGGAGGCACAAGTGTTTGACTTTGTGTTTTCCTTTTTTTTTTCTTCCTGTCTGGCTTTGGCTGGTGAAAAAGTGAGTCACATGTGGAAAGCGGCGATTCCATGATAGCGAAGAGAAAAAAAAAGGGAGAAAACATGAGCAAGAAAGAGGAGGCGGAGGAGGAGGTGAAGGAGGAGGAGGGGGAGGAGGGGGGAGTGAAGGGAGAAGAAGCAGGAGGGGGTGGGACAAGGGAGAGATACATGTAGAGAGAGAGAGAGAGAGAAAGGGAGGGGTGTGTGTGTGTGTGTGTGTCTGTGTGTGTGTGTGTGTGTATGACGGGAATTCATGCTTCAAAAAGAAGAAAAGAAGTGGTTTGTTTGGAGGGAGAGGAGAACATCTGCGATTTCTCTTTGGCCACTTAGATATGCAGTTGGTTTGTACTTCTGCACATGTTTCCTTTATTCTTTTTTTTCCCTTCTCTGGTTGGGGGTGGGGATGGAGTGTGTGTATGTGTGTGTGTGATGGGGGGGCGGGGGGGGGGGTTGCCGGTTGTGGTAGTGGTGCTCCCTCCCTGCCAGTAATGCAAGAACAGCAGACACTTATTTTGAAAATTGGTCACTTCACACCTCCTGTTCACATCTCTCTCATCTCAAATGGGCGAGAAAGGATCAGTCTGTTCCGTCGCTGCGACTGTTTCCGACAGGGTGGACAGATGCACCGGTGCGCTGTCACAGATTTACTTGCAAATTCGTTTGGCGGGGAGGGAAAATGGAAACTTTTTTTTTTCCTTCTTTGACAGACGATGGAGGGTGGAGGGTAGTGGGGTGGGGGGGGGGGTGGGGGGGGGTGGATATACACGGTGAGGAGGAGGGAAAGTGAGCTAGGGAACGAGGAGCGAAGGAAACGGGCCGAGGGAAAAAGTTGCCTCAGTCGTGTTTACTTGTCTGTAAATTTGCGAGGAAGGACGGAGAATCTCTGATTTCCTTCCCGCCTCCTCTTCTTCTCTCCACCCCTTGTGGGTTGTCAGGGCGTGGCCTGTGACCTCCTGACCCTTCACCGTGTTTGTGTGTGTGACTGTGTGAGAGAGAGGGAGAGAGAGAGAGAGAGAGAGAGAGAGAGGGAGAGAGATGAGATGGTAGGGGTGAAGTTTCCCAGCTGCAAAGAGAAGGGGTGGGGGTGTAGGTTTTTTTTTCCCTGCACAAGCTTTCAGTTTTGAAAGAAAAGCCACAAACTGAAAGAATGAGAGCTTTGTGTGTGTTTGTGTGTGTGCGTGCGTGTGTGTGTGTGCCTTAGAGTAGAACGAGTGAGAGGAGAGGGAGAGAGTAAAACAGACAGAGGGGAGAAGGTATGTAGAAGGAGTCGACAGAGAAAGAAGAGAGGCCGTGAGGGAATTAGGGAGCTGAGGGAATCGGTGTAATTGTGAAAAAAGTGGGAAAAAGAGTTGATGGGTGGGGCGAAGTGTGAGATGGAGGGGGGGAGGGAAGGATGAATGAGGGCTGAGAAGGGAAACGAGATGGAGAGTATGACATTTCTATTTGTGTTGCAGGAGAAACAATCTAGGGCCGATATAGAACAAGGGTTTATTAGACTCCATGCAAACGCGCGTCCCTCATGCTTGACACAGGCAGGAGATCAGGCGCTGAGTCTAAAAGTTGCACGGGGCTGTAAACTGCACGAGTGCAAGTGGATTTCATGCTCTCATCTAACACCCGTGTCAACAACAATCTGTGCGCGATACCAAAAAAACAAAAACAAAGACGGACTTGCAATGACTGCATCTGATAGGCCGGAGAATCTGTCAGGAGTGTCTCGTGATCACAGACCTAACTGGACAGATTACACCGTGTTTAGGGGCAGATACTGTTGATGCAGTGTGGAACATGAACGTCTGCTACTGAGAGAAAAAAAAGAGTTGTAATGGCCGCGTCAGAGCAAACGAACGTCCTGGAAGCCGCTCTGCGATTCATAAAATTTAATGAGTTCTTCTCCGGATCGTGTTTCAGCCCTCCGACAAATTTCATGTGAATTGGTTGAGCAGTTTTCGCGCTGTGCCGTGGATCAACAAACCCAGTGAAAACACGGCCTGCTTGTGAACGATCTTCTTTTTTTTGTTTTTTTAATGACGGAGATTGATGGCAGCAAGCCATTTCAGATCAGTCAGAAACAGAGTTCTGGGAAATAAAAGTAAAACTCATGGAAAAAGAGAGAAGAAAGGAAAAGGTGACCTTGTCTCTGCTTCTCTCTACCCTCTGACAGAAGGTGTTTAGAAGGTTTTTCTCTTGCACAGTCTGTACATTTGTCCTAATGTCTAAGCATGTATGAGATTACTTCATGGATAAGTTGTAATCGATGGGTTACTGCTCAGCGAGGGAGGAATAAACATTAGAGCAGTCTTGGTAAATCAAATAATGAAAAGTACAACTGTAGATGAGGACACATCTGCTAAGCATGCATTAGGCTGTGGAGTCATAACTTGTGATAACTGCAGCAACTGAAAATGTCCTGGAATAGTCCTGGAAAATAATCTCAAGAAAAGAGTGTGGGAATGGATGGAAACATGCAGCTCTGCCTCCACTTCAGAATTGGGATGTAAATCACTGTTTTATGTTGTTGTTTTTTTTTAGGTGTTTTTTCCAGCAGGTGTTAGACAGATTGTAAAACCATTTCAGGCAAATTTGTCATTTTTCATTCAGAGCTGCACACATAAATTTGACTTGACAGTATATATATATAAACACAGACACGCCATAATGTGAGACTCTGCAGCATCATCGCTCTCAGCAGTTCGAGCACATGGCGAACGCAAAACAAAAGGAGCCGGCGCAACAAACAGACAAACAAACAAATAAAAACCACATTTTTGCTTACATAAAAAAAAGAGAATAGCACTCCTCCACGTCTTATTTCAGTCTGACTTTAATCCTGGCTTTATCTCGCTTCAGGACATCAGCATTATGACATGCAGACTAAAGCCAAATTTACCGAACAACAACAACAACAACCACTCAAAAATGAAGCTATATATACATTTATTTTTAAATAAATAATGGGGGGGGGGGGATTAAGAGGAATGAATACTGTTGTTGTTCTCCTCCATCCTCCTTTCTGAAGACCAGCCAGCTGCCTTTGATATCTGCAGTTTGTGTGAGGCCTCACAGTCGGCATCAAGTGACTACAACGGCCAAATTGATTTTTTCCCCCGGCGTTTTTTATCACCGGCATAGAAATGCTGATTTTGTTGCAGTACCCACACAATCAATGTCTGCACAATAGACAGCTCCTCTCCTATAGGGACTCGAGCTGCTTGTTTAAACAATTAGCAATCATGAAAATTTCATCGCCTCACACTTGTCTCACTCCTTCGGTGAGCGCTGTCCTTAATCAACTGCTCTCACCCAGCGAGGCTGTAGCGGGAGGGGAAAAAAGAAAACATTCAGACGTTTATTTGCTCTGCTAGTGTAACTACAGTGCAGTCGCTGATACGAATTTCCACGATTTTCTCATTTTACGACGCTCTGTCCTTTCATCATCGGTATCCATTCATCCCTAATCTTCTTCAGGCCCGGAGAACTTTGCAGTAAAAAAAAAAAAAGTCGGATAATGAGACCTTGTGAAGCCAAGAGCCGAAATGATTGTTTGACTCGGGAGTCGGAGGCGAGAATCCCACGCAGCCCTGTGGACAGCCCGTAACGCTGCGCTCTGTGTTGTTTTGCCCGGTGGCGCAGGGTACGGTGCCGCGGTGCAGTGGGAAAGAAAATATAGCTGAAAGTGATTCAACAATCGCTACGCCTATTCCATCTGATGTGATAATTCCATCAGATTTTTCTACTTTTGGTATCCCAACAGGAGTCGAGCGGTCGTCTCCGCTCGACTGGAATGTGTCTGGTTTGGATTACGGCCACAAAAAGCAGCATCGCCGCATTGTATAGCTCTGCGGTTCCTGCATTGTTCGCATCTATACGTTGGTATTTACCCACTTTGTACTTATCCCAGCTCACATGTCTGGCATATGTCTCCAGCCCATCACATGACACACCATCCACACTCATACTCTCACACTGAGGGGCTATTTACAGTCTCCAGTTGACCTAAACAAACATGTTTTTTGTGTGGGGAACCTGACAAAAACTCACCCAGACAGAGGCAGAACATGCAAACTCTGCACAGAAGCCAACCAGGGAGTCCACCCCTCTCAGCCCTCCTAGCTGTGAAGCTCCAGTGCTACCCACTTGCCACCCAAACAGTCCGACACTGTTGAGACTGCAGCTTGGCTTGGAGCAGAACAGAAAGCCTTTACTTCCATTGTAGAGGAGCAAACAACGCTCCGGTTGGTGAGAGCTTCTTCTACGGAGCAGCGATGACAGTGTTTGCATGGCAACGCAACATTTATGCAGCCAGACTGTTGCGTATGAGATAATGACAATGATTAACGCAGCATGACGTACCTGCGCATTACCTGGAAGACAAGCTGGCAGTTGTAATAAATTGGTGTGTAAAGGGGTAAAAAAAAAGAAAAGAAAAAGAAGAGTGATCTAAATATACCGGTGAGTAATCTGACTGTACGTGAGAGAGGGAGAAGGAGGTCCTCGTGTCCCGCTCGTAGGGTCCCGTAGAGTGAGAGAGATCGAGATAGAGAGGGGTTTACTGTGTTTCTCTCTCCTCTAGTGGCGGTTAGGAAGCCCTGTGGAGTCCCGCTAAGCCTCTCAATAGCCGCCCGGCCTCCCACCTCGAGGCCCATTCACTTCTAATGAGGTGCTCAAGTGTCTGTGGCTTAACATGAGGGTCAACCCCACAGAAACGGGCCCTTTTACACCGCCAGCTCCGCCGCCCCGGCAAATGTTAAAGTGATTAATGATAACGTTCTCATTCTTATCTTGTGTGAATCGCTCCGCTACGTCTCGTCTCATCGCGCGTCCGCGTTGCGATGTGCCAGGCGGGTCCTTCATCTAAATGAAGGGGTCTCACCTACACAACGTCAGCTGTCCTGCATAGAAAATCCTTAAATCCCCAAGTGGTGCTTTAGAATCAGATATTTTACAGTTGTGTTTTACATACTGCGCTTGGAAAACACATACAGTATAGACATTATGTCACTTTCTCAACTTAGGTGGATGTTGTTTGTATCCTGCTTGTGATTAATTCATATTGAAAATGGAAAGAAATGCATAATTTGCTTTCCGTCATAGATTTTTTTTCTTTGCTTCCTCTCTGATAGATGTGTGCCTTTTTTTCTGACTGCATGTACTGTACGCTGGAACACGAATTTCCCTGAGGGAACCTCCCTGAGGGATCAATAAAGTCCTATCTGTCTATCTGAATGAAGGGCAGTTCTCGAATTTGCAAGTTTGCGCAGCCCGCTTAAACATTGGTAGCAGATCAGAGAGTGGTGGCTGGCTGCGAGATGAGAATCCTGGAAAGTCGTTGGAATCGAGGACGGAGCCAGGTTCGACACTTTGTCGGGCGCGCAGATCGCGTCAAGGATGTAACTACACGAGCCCGGGAACCCTTTTAAACCCCCGAGTCAGCGATCGCATCTTGTCGCCAATAACCGGGCCGCGTGTTTGCCTCTGTTTTACACCGTGACCCAGCTTAATTGGAACAGGGGGTTGGAGGGGGTTGGAGGGGGTTGGAGGGGGGTTGCGCTGGTGTGCAGCCTTTTCTCGCCGCCTGACACTTGGCACATTATTTTGACAGCAGCAGGAAAGCACACGCCGAGTGAATGGGCGTCAGAGGAGGTATCGCTCCACTCTACCTGAACAAGCACATCAAGGTCCTGAGCGGACCCCGGGCACTCGAGATGGTGTCGACAAACAGGAGCCACTTTAGTCGCTCTGCTCTCTCCCGTCTCCTCCGTAGCAGCGAGTCGCACGCTTTGTTTTTGATCGCCGAGCATTCACGTCCCCTTGATGTGGGTCCACGGCCAGTTTAGTGTCGAGCTGGTGTCCAAAAGAGGAGGAGGAGGTGTGTTTTCGGGCTTTTCTCTGAGTGGTGTTTAACATTTTCAAGCATCTTTGTGTCTCTCTTTGAAAGGAGCAAAGAGAGACAAGCAAGTTTGTGAATGTTTTCTTGAAACTCAGGAAAATTGAATGAGAAAAAGACTCTGGGTGCAAATAGTTGAAGTGGCTTATTCCTCCTGTAGGGTGCTGTTGAATCACCGCAACGGTAGAAATGTTGCCTTTGTATTTGAAGCTGTAGACTTTTCACCTCTTTATGATCTTATCAACACACCTTTTTGTTTTTCTTCACCTCAGGCAAGCGTTGCAACTTTTCGTAGCGTTTTCACTTTTACCGTCAAAGTTTTTATAGTGGAAACAAAAACAGAGTCAAAAACATCCCATTAAAACGCGCCCGTTTAAAGTGCAAAGAGGAGGATGGTCCCTGACAGTTCTCGCTTGTTCCTGTTTATGCAGTCCAGCAGGATTTGATTTTATCCAGACCCAGTTGCAGCAACATAAAATCCAGGTGTGAACGAACCCGAGACACATGGATAGTGCCGAGTCGCGGACCACCACCGCAGTTGCTCCGAAACATCTGCTTACATTAATGTCAAGCTGCAGATACAAGCCGTCCTCGGCGCACTCGGCTATGTAAGCAGAAACAAACAGTTGCTGTTGCTTCCTGTGAATTCAGACAAACAGGATTAATCCTGAGAGGAAACAGTGGCCGGAGGAGGAGAGCACCCGGGATGACACGACCGTTCCACACTGCAGTTTTGGGAGCCGTGGAGCCAGCAAAGAGACGGGGGGACACGCGTTATTAAAATACTTCACTTGACTAATGGTGGTCTTTAAAGGTCAGCACATTGACCCGTAATTACCGAGGCGCAGGCCCTTGACAAACTTGCCGCTTGTGCACAATATCAATATAACGCACTCCGGGTTTGGGCGTTGCAAGCAGGAATTCACAAAAGCTTTCACGCTTTTATTTTCTCCCTTAATCAGTCGGAACAAAATAAGAGTTCAGACCCGTCCCTGCGTGCCGCTTATTGTTACTGTGCTGTCTGTGCTGACATCCAAGAGGCCGGTTGTTACGACGTGAGACCGCAGAGACAAAATGTGTTTTCGCGACAGTGTGTGCTAAACAATTCTCTCTCACACACTCACACACACACACACACACACACACACACACACACACACACACACACACACACACACACACTCCGTCCCATTCACTTATCCTTTTTTCCCAGTGACTTATGGGAAAACTCTGGCACTCAGCACTTAGCATCCCTCCATCCATAGCATCCCACGACATCAAAAGATTTGTGCGTGTGTGTGTGTGTGTGTGCGGAGGCTTGAATGAGCTAAGTGACTGTCAAATTATGTAAGGGTGTGGGATAATTCTGTTGGCTTTTCTGTGCGTAGTTGTCTCCTTTTTGATTGTCGGTGTTGGCGAGGGGCCAATATACAACACACACACACACACACGCACGCACTCACACACACTTGCACGCTAACAAACACACTCCTCATTTTCGGCCTAGCACACAGCCCGTTTTTTCTCACCCCCCCCGCCTCCCTTCCTTTTTTTTTCTTTCACGACTCTTCAGCAATCTGTCTGTTTGGTGCAAGCCTATTTTATCACTCCTTTGTCTCTTTTCTTCTCCGCTTGTGTCATCCCCTCTCTTCACACGACTAACCCCCCTGGTATCCCATCCCCTTCTTTTTTTTATGTCTTCCCTCTTCACTACCATTCACCCCAAACCTCTGAACGCACATTCATGCGCACACATGCCATTTTATAGCAGGTTATATTAGAGAGTAATCTCATTTTGCTGCCGATGATGGTATAATAGCCCCAGCGAGATCCTCTCCAGTCACTCTAATTACACCATTGACTCAGCATTAATACAGTAAATATCCTGTAAATTATAAATTGCTCTGTCAACATGCTGTTACAGTAATGACAGGCCCTGGAATTACACACAGTATTGCTGCAAATCAGCACTGGGCCGACTGGTGAGATGCTAAATAAATTAAGGAGCTTATGTGTCATTTCTGTTTACCGAATGAAAAATAAATGGAGGACTCCCACCAAGCCGACAAATGTAGCGATGTACGGCAGAAAGTTTCTAATCTATGAAAAATGTAGCACCGCAAATTGAATCTGAACGTGCTGACATGTGCGGCCTGTCTCGCCGGCTCGATGAGGAAAAATTAGGAGCCGCGAGCAGCTGCCGTTCTCTGGTGTTAACATGGCGCCGCGGCATTGTACGTGTCGTGATTCTTCTATTCAATTGTGCATGCCCCCGACGATTGCCCCCCCCCCTCCCCCTCCTTCTTTCTTTGTCGTATGTTGGGGGGAAAAAAAAAAGTGAAGCTTTGTCTGCGAGACAGGTCCCCGTTTGCACGCTCCTGGGAGAATTACACCTAGTTACTGCTTACCTCTCCTTTGTGCAGAAATCTGTTTCGGCGTCCCGTTAATCTTGTTATTTTTCACCAGCACGCACACACATGTAGCGGCACATTATCTGCCCTCGTACAGTATTCGCCTCTCTGTCTGTTCCCTCTTCATCAGTATGCCCTGCGCACGCCCGGCGCCAGAGGTGCTTCAGGCTCCTCGCACTCGCGCCGGGTCACCACTGGCAGCGGGGCGACATGCTGCGCTGCAAATAATAGCGCGCAAACAAACCGCAATCTGTGTTACTAAAAGCACCGGCCTGATGCACTCGTACTCGCATGTTGTCTGCAAAGACCTCGGCCGAGTCGCGAGCCAGTTTCCTTCTCAACACGTGTTCCCGAGTTCCTGTTTGTGTTTTTTTTTTCTACCTTTTTTTTTTCCCTGTTGAAATTTTCAAGTCCCTATTGTCGGAGCCGGCGGCGGAAAACAAAGCGCCGCGAGTTCTGTTGCGCCCGAGAGGTAACGAGGGGAAGTTGTGCGAGGGAGAGAGCACAGAGAGCGGCTGTGTTGACACGGCCTGGGTGGGTGCCAGCCTCCAGTTCTTACCCTCCACTTTGACCTCGGCTCTGGAGAGGTGGGGCTTTTTCTGGCTGCAACCCGACTCCCTCGGCTCTCAGTGGTGGCTGTTGGGGTGGTAGGGTGGGCTCAGGGAGAATGGATGGGAGGGGGAGGGGGTGGGGGCGAGGTGGGTTGGACCAAAAACATTTAGATTGACATACACGGGCAATTACATGTGTCACCAAATAGTCAGTGAGCGGGCTTAGGCTGCCGTCGCTCTTGTGTGCTGGTGTTTATGTGAAGGCAAACACTCCTGGCACACAGCGCTCACACCCCGGTCCCTTCTCCTGCCTCTCCGCCTGACTCACTCCCACAACTATGCAAAGCAACTCAGGCTCAAGTCACCTAATTGATTCCAGACTTTCCCCTCATCTCTTCACTGTGTCTGAGCCTCCTCCTCCTCCTCCTCCTCCTCCTCCTCCTCCTCCTGGCTGTCACTGCTGCCCCTCGTTCTGTCCATCTCTCCGGGCTTTTCTGGGTCTCAGTGCCTACCGTGTACACATCCGTGTGCTCGTCTGGACGAGTGCTGTGCGCGTGAATGTGTTCTTTGTAATAACGATAAGTAGCTGTCGGTTGGCACCTGAACGAACACTATCTGGGTCTGATAAGCGGAGTGCCAACATTCCTCAAAGCAGAAGTTGTAAATCTGACTCTTGTCCCGGCCAAATGGAACGCAATATGAGTCATCGTGCTTCCAGTTTAAAGGTTGTAAAAACTTGTAATCGCTTTAGTGTGAGAGCCCTTCAGTTTCCTGTCAGTGCTCTCTGGAGTTGGTAGCTGAGAGCCTTTTTGTTGCCGTCAACAGGTGTCGCTGAAAAGTTTCGGGAACTGTGTCACATGAGAGCCGAGCGGCTGGACGTCACCGGGTCTTTGCTTGGTAATAATGTTCTGGAGAAAAGGGAGAAGTGAGGAAACGTGTCTTTCTCTCCAGTCGACTGAAAAGTAATCACAACCGTAACCTTACGTCTCAGAGCCTGCCTCGCTTTGTGCACAGTGCTGGTTAGAGCACATTACATGCCATCTTTACTGAGGACGTATTTGTGTGTATGTACGTGCAGAGCATTACCCTGTGGCATTAGCACTGTGAAGAGATACAGAATGCTTACGTGCCACTGGATGAAAGGCGCAGTCAGATGCTTCCCTATGCTGCCGCTCTCAGACACTAATTGACGATGAATTGACCTCGTCCGACCCTCACTCTCGTGTGCGAGGGAAGCGCCAAGCACCAGGCAGCTTGCCGCTCATGTGACTTGAAAATCGAAGGGAAAACAAGAGTAGTGGCCGCCCGCAAAAACACGCAGAGCTCAGACTGTTGTCCGTTCGGGGCGGCAGCACACCTTCCCTTCACCACAGCTGCTGATTTCACTGATTTCCATCGCACTTGAGAGAAAGAGAGGAGGAAGAAAGAGCTGGTTCTTGTCACCCAGCTCCAAACAAACCAGGCCACTGTGTGCAAGCTTTGATCTCATAATCAGCCGAGAACTACTGCGGCCAATGGATGGAGAGTCCAGTTGCTTAATGTACATCTGATAAAAGAAAGGCTCATTTTTCAACACAGATGTTGGAGCGCTTGTACAGCATCACGGTAGCAATTTTTGCTACCTTGTATGGGACCTTGTTTCACCCCTGAAGATAACAGAGTGGTTTCTGTTTGGTTTCACATCTGAACTTACACTCAAATTTATCTGATCAGCTGTAGGGACTACAGGTCTGATGATGTTCTGAGTTTCAGTCTGTTTACAAATGCATGGTAAATGTCCAGTAATTATGGAGCGCATTTTGTCTTCACCTCTCTCTAAATATGTTTCTTAAGCCTCATTCACTCCTTACCCAGATCCAGGGTGGATATGTCTTAGGAGAGATCATTTTATTGTTTGATGTTTTATTCATAACTGTTTGTTTTTGTGAATTAAGCGTAGTGAGGAAATGGACGTCCTCAGGTCTCCTCTCTAGGGACAGGCAGGTGAGACACAGGTGGCGTGCTGCAGAAAGAGGACGTGGACAGGGGGAGCTTGGTTAATGTGGTTAATGTGGTCATGACACCTCACGCCATGATGGCCTCTGCTTTGAATTCAGATCAGACCTGAGGCCCTGTAGTTTGCATGTCCAAAAATGTGCAATTTTAAGATTGATTGAAATATCTAAATTGGTCCTGGTTGTGAGCGTAAGAGAGAACGGTGTGTGTGTGTGTGTCCCTGTCTTTGCTCTGTGTGTGCTAGAGTCAGGTCCCAGCAGACACTCACAGCACTGTTGGGTACAAAGTGGGTAAGATAATGGATGGATGGATGGACAGGCGTCTGAAGATAAGCGGTCTGCACCAGACTTAAGAAGCCTTTGTTAGTAAAGAAGAGTGACAAAGGAGAAAATAGACCCTCTTGGAACAGGTAGAAGGGATACAGGTGACGGGTTGCCTCTCACCCTCAGACTCTCAAAGCTGTACCGAACATATAGCCTACAAACCCCTGTGCGTGCACTGCTGAACTTTAAAGTATGTCATCTGCTGGAACTGCAAAGATTCAACACGTACAGTGTTTGCCTGCCACACCTCAAACTGGAACTTACAGCCAAAGGAAAACAAATTGGAAGCAGCTTTGTGAAGTAGAATGCCGGTTAAAAAAAAAAGAAAAAGTTCCTGAATAATAAGTTCCATCATTAAGGTTCCTCTAACATCCTGTGGAAAACAGGATGTTCTGTCACCGTGCGCCTTTGTTCCCTGCCTTTACATGAACGTATTTAGGTTAAACCCGGGCTGTGTGAATCTGCCGGCCTCGCTGCGTCGGCACTGGCTCTGTGTCAGGGTAATGCAGCACATTATTGCCATATCAACAGCCAGCGCTGCTCTCACTATATGGGCTATAAGTAATCCCCCCGGGGGCTTCATGTGTCTCCCCGCGCACTATTCTTTTTTTTCATCTTCTCCTCCTTCTGACGTACGTGAGAGCGTTAACCGAGAAGCTGGCCCAGTTTGAAGTTGGCTCGTATCACACAGATGCAAAGCACTTAGTTGGGAATTCGTACTTCAGGCGGAGGACTCAACTGACTGTGAGATGGACGCACAGATTGTAACAGTAGACGGAGGAAGCTCCCCGACTGCACTTCCTGCAAGGGTTAATCAATAAATCTATTGAGAATAGGAGATCGGCAGAGTTTAAGGAGATGTTCACCAATATTGATGACTGTATAATTACTTTCCGTTGTGCCTGTCTGGTGCTCACTTCCCTGCCAGTGGAGCATCCAGCTTTTTAATTTACCTTAGTGATATATTAAGGTGTCAGCGAGCACCTTAGGGTGCTGATAAACCTCTCAATCATGTCGGTGTCAGTGTCAAGCAGTGTCATAAAAGAACAAGGTGTGATCTTTACGACACGCTGGCATGTCTGCAGACATGTCTCGGGTTTCCCTTCGCTGCACTCCGATTACATCATAAACCTGCTTGTTTCTGTTACTTCTTGTCAACGTGACTCTTAATTGAGTTAACTGCCAGACGTACAACTCACAAAAGCAAATGTTGATTCATCTTTTTCCAAGCCGCTGATGGTCATCATGACGTTAATTTGGAATATACAGACGCCTCGAGTCAGGTCCAGCGCAGTCTTTTTATATGAGCGATAAGGTGTTAATCATGAGGAAATGATAAACGGTAGATCACACCTGCAGCTGGCGTGACACAACGCAAACATCCTGCTGGATTTGCACTCGCTGTTGTCAATCAGCATTACGGCGTGTGTGGATAAATGTGATGCATTTAGAGTGTTTAGAGCTTGTTAAGGTGCGGCATTAAAATGTAAACAAGGTCTTGTCTGCGTCCCTGTTTCCATGGTAACCCCTTTTAGACGCAGGCTGATGTCATCTAGCTTTTCATACACACTTTCTCTGGAGCTACTTAGTGGACAGCCATTATCTGTGATAATTCAGGACACCCTGCTGCCAATCACGACGGAGTATTTGCCCAGACTTCACCCTCGTCATCGTCCTCGTCATCATCCCTCTCTCTGCTTTGTTGTCTGTCCATCTGTGCAGGTTCTTAACCCTTCTTTCTCTTTCCCGTTTGTGAAAATAAATACGTGTATTCGGGCATGTTGTCATGCACAGGCAGAACATATCTACACGCACACACGCACACACACACACGCACGCACACACACACACACATGCAGCAATCAGAGAGCAGCCTCTGCTCAGACATGCAGCAGGGCAGCTAATTAGTAAAGTGCTGGTGAGGTAACACACAGTATTAAACACACACACACGCACACACACTTAGCCCGGCCACTGCAGAGACACAACTGGACGCCAAGGCTGCTGTTGCTATTGATCCGAGACAAATGAGTGAATGAGGGAGAGAGAGGGAGAAGGAGAGAGGAGGAAGGAAACGTGTGGAGAGGGGTCATCGTGTGCAAGACAGAGTGTTGTCACACCTCGACTCCCCAGCCCCACCTCCACGCCTCTCTCCCCTCAGATCAATAGCATCTTTGTGGCGTGTTAGCACAGCGTTGTGGTGGTGAGAGGTCACTCCCTCTAGTGGTGCGAGGCCAACACAGTCGAGGGGGAAGTGAGTGAGAGAGAGAGAGAGAGAGAGAGAGAGAAAGAGCCGAAAGATGGACGCAAAGAGGGAGGGAAGAGAGAGGGAGAGGTGAGACTGGAAACAGAGGAGAGAAGATGGAGAGAAGGAGAGGTGGAAATATAGAGAGTGGTAGTGGCGACCCAGTTCCATCACTGCTTGTTTGTGTTTGGGGTTGGCGCGGCGGTTAGGAGCGTCGAAGCCGGGGGACGGGGGGAGGAGGGGGGTTGGAGGGGAGAGAGAGAAGCAGAGAGGGGAGAGAAAGGTTGTGTGAAAGAAACACGCACTTGTGGGGACGTTGCTTCACCGTACACAGCGGTCATACATGCAAAGCCAGGCCCAGGGCAAAGCCTGCATGTGCACTGAGACACTCTGGGAACTCTCTCTCTCTCTCTCTCTCTCTCTCTCTGTCTCCCTCCCTCATCTCCCTCTCCATCTCTTTCACATACACATACACACTTAAAGATGAGCAGGCATAGACATGTTAATAATGGTCCTGACAATCGGTGATGCCTGACGTTCCTGTCACACTGCATGTTTTCTGCCTGCACACACACACACACACACACGCACACTGTCAAAATGCATATGTATACATTTATACACTCAAGTGTATGAATGTGTTTCAAGGGCTTGAAACAAAGATATTTTGCTAGATATGTGCCATATTATTTCAGGAGTTCTTTCACAGTTAAATGTAAAACTGTTGGTGTGGACTCTTATAATTGAATTAGAGCAGAATGTAAAAATAAATCTGCATCTGTACAACTTGTTAAAAAGAGTCAGTAATACAGAATTGGATTTTTACTCTGTATTGTTTTACAGATTGAATATGAGCCCGGTGCATAATCAGTCAGCTAAAAGCATGATTTCCCCCTCCTTCTCTCCAGGGGACCTGGAGCCTGGGTAAAAATAATTTTTTATATGGATCTGCTTCTTTTTTAAAAAAGGAATCAGGCTAATTATCAGTACAAACCAAAGAATGATGAGCTTTCGCTTTAATCTAATTGAGGCTGATAGCGTCCGGTTCCTTTAAGATCTTTCAGGCGTGATACAGTTCCCTGTAGCCCAGGCTGTGATGAATGATGGATCAGGATGCCGTAAAGCCCTATTGCACTTAGCTGTGCATTTAGTGTCCACAGTGCACTTCTCCCCTGGGCCATTTGTGTTCCTCCTCTGATTAACAGGCAGTAAAAACACAAAACACGCTGTGCACTGACTGGCTGTTGGTAAAATGACAGCTTCATGGTGTTTCTTCCAAGTGCACGCCTGGCACACGCCTACGGGACGTCGTCGCCGCTTTAATGTATCAGATCATTGTCTTATTTCACACTCCATTTTCTAGATTCATAAAGCTGGTGCGGGGCTGTGCGTGCGTGCGTGCTCGTGTCGACGCCTGACCTTGCGTGCTTGTGAGAGTGATTTGTCACGCCGTGTGTGGATGTGGTGCAGTGAGCTGGCTCCCTGACAGCTGCAATATAAACAGGAGCGTCTAATGTGGATCGCATGTATTCCAGGCGTCTCCCTGCGTGTGTGTGGGAGATTTGTTAAAGGAGACCTAAATTAAAAATAAAAAAATGTTTTTAGCCGTGACTTTGTTGTAAAACCACAGTTTATTCCTGGCCAAAGAGGTACAGCAGCTCCAAAGACATCATCACCTTGTCATTCATGTATAATTTTCATATATTGAAAGGTTAAAAACAGCAAATTTAGAATATGACATAAAATGAGAGTGTGACACAAATCATGCTACCTTCCTGTTTCCAAAATAACTTCTGTCTACCTGAATTATTTATCAAATCAATAATTTTAGCCAGCACATCCCTGCTCCACTGGCTTAAAGAGAAGCACGAATGAAAAAGTACTTGTACCTTGGACATGATGAATAATCACTGTTTTCTGTGTGTTGTCTAAAAACAATCACATCCTCATCATTGAATTGTAAGTTTAAATACTGCCAGATCTAGACTTCCTGGAGACTATCTATGAGGGGGATAAAAGATGGTAATAAAGTAAATATACCCACCATTAGGTCATGCAAGTAGATGAAGGTACACAACTGTGAGCAGTTAGGTGGAGTTTCAGATCGAATGTCAGTGTGTGCGCTCCTGCTTCTTCCTCAGTATCTGATTCCTCCTCTGCTTGTGGCTCAAACATATAAGAGCTGAGTTGTATATGTTCCACAGCTGTATCTCTGTTTCCCACTCCCAGTCAGTTTGGGAAAAAGTTGCTAAAACTCGGTTGTTTAGCAACCAATGTTATGTTGTGATCGTTCATGTAAGTGGCAGGCAGGACAGCCAATTAGCGTGACGTGTATTCCATAGCTTTTATGTTGAACCAGAGAGGTTAGTCCTGTACTCAGGTCAACCATCCTGAGTTACCTTTAAACATGTCGTACCTTAGGAAACTGCTGAGGCACATTTGGGAAAGTGGACGCGGCAAAAGTTTCCTTGAGGTCCGTTTCTCAGGGGTGTGGTGAGTTGGTCTGACATTTGGGTGGAAGTGCTGCTCGCAGGACGAGGAGATGGGAGGGAGGCGGAGGGGGTGTGCGTAGTCAGTGACACAGTTTTGGAGTAGCAGGGGTCAAAAGCCTGCGGTGGAGCCAGTCATGACGAGAGTAAGCGAAGACGGGTTGCGGTCTGTGGCAGAGTGGTAGTGGTGGTGGTGGGTGTGTGGGGGGGTGAGGGGGTGAGGGGGAAGAAGAAGTTGGGAGTTGTTGGAGAGTGAGCGATATGGAGACAGTGAGAGCTAATGAGCTGGGTTTTTGCTGGAGACTTGGCATTCTGCTCGTGGTGCTCGCTCTATCTCTCTCCTCTGTAGAGGAGCTGGCTACAGCGAGCTTCCTGTCTGAGCCCTGAAGCAGGAGTAAATGAGGGTGGTGGTGGAGGGGGGAGGGAGGGGGAAGAGGAGGAGGAGGAGGAGGAGGGAGGGGTGGAGGTGGGGGGGTTGTTGGCGGTGGTGGAGGAGTGTTGGAAGCAATAGAACAGAGGAAGGAGGAGAAGGAGGAGGGTGAGGGGCGGGAGGGACCAGTGTTGAAATTGAATGCCAGGGCGCCATGTTCTCACCGCCAGCGTTTCCATGGATACAGGGTAATTCTGGCGAGTAAGGAAATTTCATTCACTCTGGTATGGAGAGAGGAGAAGAAGAAGAAGTGGAAATCAGGAGGGAAATATCAACAAAGCAACAGAGAGAGAGAAAGGAGCACAAAAATATCAGGGTAGAGAACGATGAGGTGGAGAGAGAAAAACCTCTAGCAGGGTTTGTGCCACCCATCCCCCAGGCGATCTGCCTCTGCCTCTCATTCCTTCTTTCTTGTGTATTTCTGTGATGCTTGGTTTGTTTGCCACCACCCTATAAGCAAATACCCACCCACAAGCCTCCAGTTCTTCCAGGAGCCCTGCAGGTATATGGCAAAGAACAAAGAGAAACACTGTTAACTGGCCCCCGTGTGTGTGTATGTGTGTGTGTGTGTGTGTGTGTGTGTGTGTGTGAGTGAATGTGTGTGTGTGTGGTGTATTACTCATGTTGCGGGGACACAGATCTGTTAAACCAGTCACATTGTGGGGACTCACCTTCCCTTATAAGGAGAAAACAGTCCCCATAACTTGAATATTCATATTTAAGGATGCAAATTTAACTAAGAGAAGATTATGGTTGGGTTTAGTTTTTATTTGTGCATTTGTCTTTTCTTTAAAAAATAAAAATCGCATTGACATGTCAACTGGCTCAAGCATAATGCAGCTTATTTTACCACATGTCTCCTTGGCTCCTTGAATTTCACTGGGAGAAAAAAAACAAACAAAAAAAATGGGCTGACTTTAAACTCTGTGCATGTACAAACCTGAGCACGCAAGCATGTGTGTCCGCCTGCACACATTCTGCCACACTCTCGCTCTCCAGCTAACTGGGGTTGACAACTGCATGGGCTTTGACTGGGCTGTCGCTGCAGCCAACCTGACAGCTGCACAGACACACACACACACACACACACACACACAGTTGCGCACACACACCCCCACACACGTTCATATGCACACACAGCCTCATCCTCTGTGTATTTTCTGGTACGATGTGCAGGTTTTCTCATCAGCACATGCAGCATGTTTTGACAGAGTGAGCCATAAACACATGTAGTTAAATGTGTTGTTTATTATCCTCAAGCTGGTGCGTGCAGATGTTTCGCTGTCACAGAAAATACCGGCGCTATTTTTTTTATTATGGGGAGATGATAAAATATTGAGCTGTATGATGTGATCGTTACTTTCTCCGTTTCTTTCAGCGGGTGAGGAGGGGTCCTGGGAGCAGGGGCTGCCCTACGAGTGCAGGACTCTCCTGTTCAAGGCCATACATAACCTGCTGGAAAGGTAAAGTCACTGTCAATTATTCTGTTTATTTGCACTCTCAAGTAATGCTTTTACAGTGCTTCTACATTCACTTTTGGACGGTAACAGAAGACATGAAAGATTACGTAGAATACAAAAGATTAATGACTGTATTTAAATACAGTTACAGTTTAAATAGTCTGTGATTAGCAAATAGATACATTGTTGAAATAATTTGATCTATTTCACGTTCATTAATTTTGCACGTAACTCTCGTCTTTGTGTAATTTTCTGGTGCAATCAGTTGTTTCCATGGAAAATTTGTTGTCACGCTCACATTAGTAAAGTGAGATGTAGCAAATTTTTGAGAATCTCAAACATGAGGGTAACAAGTTAGAGAACTCCAAAATATTCAGAACATGTTACTTAAATTGAGTAAACTAACAGGAGGCTTTAGAAATGTCATTTAAGGGCATGTATTTCGTAATCTGTAGTCGAATCCACTTTAAAAGTAACTCTCAATGTGGTCTGCATTACACCAAAATGCTGAAGACATCAAAACTATGAAAGAGCAGATGTGGAATTAGGCAATAAAGAAAGCTGTAAAGTATAAAATATACTCACAGTTTGCCTCCGTGACAGCTTTGCACACTGTTGGTGTTGTCTCAACTGGTGGCATCAGGTGGTCACCTGGACGGCCGCTCAGTTAACAGCCTTGCCAGAAGTTAATGAGTGTAATTTCTTCTCTTATGTCTTTTAATCCACTTGAGACTGTCCATTGTATTGGGCCGAGGTAGTGTTGGTGGGCAGTAATTAATCACCTCCTGTAGTAATCCAAATTATGACCAGAGCTGCCCGTCTGAGTAAAGAGAAATGACAGTTCATTACATAAAGACGAGAGGGTACGGAAATAACAGAACTGTGAACGTATCCTCAAGTGCAGTTGTGAAAGCCATCAAACGCTGTGATGAAACGGTTTCAAATAGAAATAATAGGAAAAATAAGATAATGGTGTGCAGCGCTGTTAGCAACAAAGAGGAGCTGCTTTGAAGACTTTAAAATATAAATGAAAATGATTGGTTGACAAAATATGTCGCAACTTTTATCTCTCTGTACTGTTAAATATTTGTGCTAAAAACGTACTCTATCATGCATTAGCTGTGCATGATGAAGGATAAAATGTGCAAATGTTGCATTGTTTATTTAGTGTTTCTAAATGCTAATTCAGGTGAGTAAACGTGCAATAACTGAAAGCATTCTGCATTTGCGCAGTGAGCTAATTAGTCAAGTTAACATTTTCATTTTACTTTTTGCATCGGTGTTTCAAACAAAACCTGGCCAAAGTCGCTAAAATTATAATAGTATCTGATTGCAAGTGTTTTATGAATGATAAGCATAATGTGTTTCTGTAATATTCAAGATCAGCAGCAATTAGTTAATGTAAATTCTTTAATTGAGTGTGTACTTGAGTGTGTGTAAAAAAAATCTCCAAACAAAGGGACTTCATGCCGCACTGATCGACAGCTTTAGTTTCCTTGCAGCAGCTTCACCTTAATAAAATTATAATCTGAGTGCTGAATCACTTGCTCAAGTACCCAAAGCTCTCCTTTCTGAGTCAGAGCCATCTGTTAAATGAAGCAGCACATATTTGCTCTCTATTAAGTTAAGCATCAGTGATCATCATAGGGGGCAAGCTGAATTAACCTTCCTATTACCTTGAAGCTAACTCCGTTTATAGCGTACTATTTCAACACGATGGGGGGGATCACTTCATTCTTTCTCTTTCATATCGTACGAATGAAATTGACCTCTGTCGCTGTCTGTTATTGTCTCTATTTGGCTTTTAATTTGAAGTAATTGAGCACTAATGGGACACTTACAAATAAAACAAACATGAGTCTTTCGGTGAAGCGAGGACGGATAAATAACACTTTTAAAAGTCAAATATTGAAAACAATATCACAAAGAGCAAATAAAGAGGGAGGACTTTGTAGGACGTGGCCAACTTTAAGCTAGTAGAGCTCAGTTAAATGTTGAACTAATATCAGACATTTTCTGTAACTTTGTTAATGGCATAGACCTCTAGATGACTGTGACCTTATTGGCGTCTTCTACAAGAGTAACAGTCTAGCCACAGCCAGCTTTTGCTACCTCTAGTGCTAGCACTATCAAGAGTTAACTCTAGAGCTAGCTCCAGCTACAGCTGACTGTTGCTAGCTCTTAAGCTAGCTCTAGCTTGTTAGCTAGAATCAAGCTTTGAGCAATATTAAGGTTCACATAATTTGCTAATGAACTTTGCAAATGTATAAAATAACTTAATGAACGGTTTCTAAAAGCATTAGCAACATCCTGTACACATCAGCTCATTCTGTCACTGCTCGTTAATGAAACTTTACTGTTGCTGTTGCTACCACTTGTTACCTATGAAAGGTGTTAGCACCTTTCACAAAAACTAGAATTCATCTAATGCATAGCACAGAATACAGAAGCTTCACTATCCATGTCCATGTGAAGTCAAAGGGTTGGCCAGACAGGATATAAAATGAGAGTGAACAGGTCGTCAAAGCTTCTATAGCTATCATCTCCATGCATTTTTCTAGCATCAAATCCAGAATAATTTAGTGAATCAGTGAAGCAGAGGAGACAAAAACATTAAATGTATTTTGAGAAGACACTATCATGGTTCCAGAGGTATTTGCATTCTGCTTTATTTAGATTTTTTCTCACAGTGCCCTGATATTATACCTTGGAATTGGGTTTCCAAACCCACCCAAAACACATTTTCTGTGCAAAACCGCTCAGCACCAGCAGTGAACAGTTGAGCAATTAGCAACTAAAACAGCCAGAAATTTCCCTCAGGAGTTGGTGGAACTGAGAACAGAGCTGAAATGAGAGGAAACTCCAACTGGATGCAAATGTTGCTCTGTGTTCACTGGATGTGTTAACAGGAGCTCGTTTGCCAACATGATTCCCATATCAACATTATAAGGTGATACATGTGGTGTTTGCAGCTTGTTGTGCTGCCACTGCATGATTAAAAAGCAACAAGTGCAGATGAAGACATTCATTAGAAAACACATTTTCAACTTGGATATAAAAGTCAAGGAGAAAACTTTTTTAAGGCTATAACTTAAAGATATTGGGTTTATTAGAGAAAGAGAGTTATTTTTGTTCCATTTGTTTGAATTTCGTCAAGATTTTCTGCAAGCCCGCATTTAGTTGTTATTTAATAAACTGCACCCGAAGGTTTCTCAGTGTTAGCTGCAGCATCTATCACAGTAATTGCTCCATGGATGTAATGGCCCCTAACCTTGTTTGCAGATATGATTCTGATATGTTAGATTCAGACTGAGTGCAGGAAGTGAAAACAATGGATGAGATAGAGGAAAGTCCTTACTGTGCTATTTTAGATGATATTGGAAGAGAAAGGTAGTAAAACATCCTGAACTCTGGGGGAGTAAGGAAGCGGTTTGTCGTGTAGATGGTGTCCGCTCACACAAGCACCACGACAATACACTGACATGATGTTGTTATTTATTCGATTTAAGCTCCTACATGCAGTGGCTGTGTTTAGCGAGGCACTAATCTGAGCCACTGAACTGGAAGTGAAGCCAAACCTGACTGTTTTTAGTGGTAGCCACAATGAGACCAAGCCACACAAATTCAATTTATTTGTTAATGTTATTCTAAAAGGGTTTCCAAGAGAGAATGTTTTTTTTTTCTCTTCCCTATGTGCAACAGCAGCCATGGCCAGATAAGAAAACAGTCGGGTGAGAATTCACCATAGATGGTAGAGCTCAGCCTGGCTGAACAGACAGCGGGCCATAAGATCATGTCTTGATTTCTTGACCCGGGTCAGAGGATCCAGCTGGGAATTCATTGGCACCGGCTCACAGAGATGAGTCAAAGTTCTGTGAGTGGTGAGTTTTGTCAGTGAAAGCGGTCTGAGATGAGGTGGTGAAGTGCACAGATGGCGGGATAGCCAAATGGGGAGCATGAGGACTTAACTGTCTGCCTGTGATCAAAATTTGATCTGATGACAGAAAAGCTTTTTTTTTTGAAGGTAAATGAAGGCACAATTTTGGAGAAAGCAGACTGGCAGGAATATTATCTTTCCTTTATCTGCACAGTTGTCATAAACTCTACGTGTCATGTGACCATGCTGCCAAAAGCTACAGCATCAAAAAGAAAAGTGCATCAAAAATGGTCCCATAGTTCCTATAAAACCTGGAACATTATTGACTGCACATCTTTTAAATCAGCCATCTGGGGCTAGAGAGGAATAAACATGAAAGCAGCTGGGTAAATGTTCAAAATATAAGATACAATTGTGTAAAATGACATAGCAATAAAACATAAGGGTCAGGAGGAATGGATGGTAAGGGCATGAGTCTGTCCCTTTTGAAAACATCCTGGAATAGACCTGGACAGTGATTTGAAGAAAAAACGCTGGTCATTGTTCTCATGTGGAAATGAATTAGACGTATTGTTCGTGTGCTTCTCGAGTCGATCAAGCTCTTCTGCACAGTGAGTTCCCTGTGTGGCTGTCTGAGCTGCGTAAATAAAACTGACTTGACTTTCTCTCCTCCTCTGTTGGTGTCTCCTGTCGTCTCCTATCCGCTTACTGCAGATGTTTGATGGATAAAGGCTTCCTCAGGATCGGAAAATGGTTCTTCAAGCCTCATGAACTGGAAGAGAAGTCTCTGGGCAACAGGTAAGGGGAGCGTGCCGGCACGCTGTGATGCATTGTCAACCGTCTCTCCTCCCGCGAGGCTGCATGTATGTTGTGAAGTGAGAAACGCACACCGCAGAGGTCCATGTGAGGCGAGTGTGACTTAGCAGGATCGTGTGTGTGAATGCTGATGCTGCTCCAGAGTTGGGCTCGCGGTGCGAGGCTGTTATAGAGCCGGGATGGCGTTGAGTCGTTGAGTCTCATACGTAGCTCTCTCTGGGTGAAGCGCGCGTGTGTGTTAGTGTCACGCTGAGTAACCGTGTAGGCAGTGTGGGAGACAGACAGAAACTCAGTAAAAAAAAAAAAAAAAAGTGGGGTGAGTGTGATGACAGTAGCTCAACTTGTTGCTTCAGCCATTACGGCTCTCGCTCTTGCAGCTCGCGCTGCCCACTTCTGTGTCTCCTGCTGTTGAGGATGCAGCATTCCTTACATCTCTAACACCGCTAAGTGCGCAAGTGCTGTAAATGGCTCCTAGGAAACCACTTAGCTGTCAAATGGCTCACTTTTAGAATTCTCACTCTCGAGATCGTTCCTCTTTTGCTCCTTGTCCTTTGTAGTTTTGGAACTTGAGAGCAGTAAATTGCATGGCAAAGTTAAATTGCGCTCTAATTCAGAGGGAACTCGAGCGTGGCCGTTCAGAGTGGTGTCTCCATTGTTTTGCTTATCACTTTGTGGAGAGTGTAAAACTACGTGAATCATACACACCGACTGTATGTTACACTCACTGTGTTTTGCTGAAATTAGAAGTGAAGTCTGAGTTGTTTCTAAATGGGAGTTACTTGACAATAGGCCTATTGAAAAGGACTCGGCTCTGCGGAAAATAGAATAATATTTTACCAAAATGAAGAGTTATTCAAAGATAAGTTATTAACTAAATAATTTGTCTGAGCAGTAGAAACGTTTTGAAGACACATGCACCTTTTGGTTGTGTTTCTATGAGCCTACTGCATAAATACAAACATATATTAGTTACAAATGCTGTGAGAATCCGCTCTGCCTTTGAGCGAGAGCAGAGATTTACATGTGCGCCTGTGCCTCGCCTGCACATCATGTAATTCCTCTTCATTTTGACATCTCGGGATGAAAATGTTGTCAGCTGGTACGCCCCCTGCTGAGCCAATCCTGACTCCTTCTGTCTGTGAATTATTGAACATCCTGGAAGGAAAAAGACAAAGAAAGAGGGAGATGGAGAGAAACATTCCTGAACATGTCGCGGCAGAAACCAATCGGACGTGGACGTGTGTGGCCGTCGCATGCACTTAATGCTCTAAATGAGCTGTGACGTTTATTTTATTTCTCCCTCATGTCTTAACTGCTTGCTCCCAGCTCGCATGCAAACACACACACACACACGCACACTGTCCTAAATAGCCACACAAACACCACCCCTTGTTCCCAGAATAGCAGTGTTGCACCACACTTGACAGTGTGCGCTGTAGGATCCCCTGCAGATCCCTCGCCATCAGTGTTTTCCTGCCACCAGGGAACATTGCTCAGTTAGGCATACACTGACCTCCTGCCTCAGCTGTAACCAGCTCCTTTGTCTCTCCCTCACTCCCACGCTGTGCCGTTTATGCCCAACAGGGGGCGCTTTCACCGCTAACATCCATGCCATACCCCTACACCCGTGCCAGCTCCTGTGCCTTGGCTGCTGCTGCCTTTGTCAGGCTTATCTGGTGTTTATCTCCTATGTGCCCCCGGGGGGCACGGCGAGGATTGGCACATCCAGGACACATCCACCCCCCCCTCCACCCCACACACGCCCCCCCTGCACACACCCCCCCCTCCTCTGCCCCCTCCTCCTGCACCCCAACTCCTCTCTCAGCACAACACTCCTGCTCTCTTTGTGTCTGAATGGGTAGGAAAAGCACTCTGGGTTGGTAACGGATTGCATCAGACGCTGAGGGGAGCGAGAAAAAGAGAGAGTTACAGGGATACAGAGTGAGTGTGAGGAGAGGGAGAGGAAGAGCAGGAGGAAGCCCAGTGTGTGTGTGTGTGTGTGCGTGTGTGTGTGTGTGCGTGCGTGTGTGTGTGTGGGGAGGTGGGGATCAGAGAAGGTGGGGGGTCGTAAATTAATCATTACTGTAGACGGCTCAATGGGTGTATTAGAGTCTGTCTCTCTCATTAGCTCTGTCAATTCTGTGCATGCCAAGTACAGTGCGCAGTATATTTGTTAATTTCGGTGCTTGCGTTCGCGTTAATGGCCGTGCGCTCATGCATAAAAAATGTCCATATTTTTCCAGAATAACTGAGCTGTTCTCTCGCTAGTTCACCGAGAAACACAAGCGAGCTGTCCTGACTGAATAAACTGCACCAGTGCTCACCTGACCTCTCCTCTCCCTTCCTCCCCTCTCCTCTCCCTTCCTCTCCTCCAGGACCAATGACATTGAGATATGAACCATCTCCTAGGCAACAAACATTTGGTGTTAGGCCACATCACAAGGTCAAAGCCTCTCCAGAAGAAAAAAAAAACCAGATAAACAAACCAAACCAGAAATGAATAAACCAAAATCTAAAAATCTTTCTTTACCCCTGTTCCACCAATTCTCATCTTTTCATCTGATTTAATCTCTGATTAGACGTATGAGGTAAATTTTCTCATGCTGAGATGTTTGTTTATTTGTATTTGTTTGCATAATTAAAATTATGTGAGGAACATGTCTGGTCCCCCCCAACAAATTCAATTCACAGAACTAAAAAAACAAATATAATTTTAAAAAATTGCTGGCTGACCTAATTTTGCTCACATTGATATATTTGGTTAAATATCTCCCTCTCCGTGGTTTCAGCAGTTTGCTGTTGCTCCGTAATGAGTTGTCAAACATACGTCGGGGATCTGAGGTGAGACGAGTAGATATATGTAAAAGAGCTGACTGGGGTGAGACCCCGCATGTGGCTGTGGTTGATTTAGAGGTCGGCTGATTGCTTCGGAAAATACCCCCACGAGTGAGTGACTGATGAGTGAGCTGTGGATTGATCAGTGGAGAAGGTTAAATGAGTTACTGCCAGACTAATTGTGAAAATGTTCCGTGACAGATAAAGGGTTTTTTTTTGGGGGGGGGGGGTTAAAGAAAGATAAAGAAAGATCTATGCAGTGTTTCCTTGTGTTTTAGATATTTAGGTAGCACAGACTTAGTTATGGCACCTCTCTCTGTCTTAATTTCTTTACTGATCATGCTTTTGTTTTGCAATCAGCCTCTGAAAATCCGAAATTGCACACACAGATTATATGTGTGTGTGTATGTATATTTACACACACAGACACACATATTACAGAGATTAGGTTATACAAGGTTATCAGTGAAAGGTTCCATCGTTTAAAGTGTTCAAGCAGTATTAATATTATGCATATTAAATGATTTATAGTTTAAAATTGTTCCAGGTCACGACAACTGAAACATGTGAAAGTAAATATATTAAAAAATTGCAGTAATTTATATATTGGACTTCTCCTACATGGGTATGGGTGACACTGTTGCTGCATACCAGGAAGGTTGCTGGTTTAAATCCCGGTCGGACTGAGTTTGCACGTTCTCCCAGTGTCTGTGTGAGCCTTCCCTGTGTACTCCAGTTTTCTCACACGGGTCCTAAACAATTCAGAAACATGTGTGTTTAGGTTGATTTGAGACTCTAGATTGCCCCTAGGTCTGAGAGTGTCTGACAGTGAATGGTGACCGTGTCCTGTGATGGGCTAGCGACCTGCCCAGAGCGTACTCCCTGCCTTTGCCCCGTGTGTGCGGCGTCCAACAGCCTGCAAAACTGTAGAGCTGCAGAGCGGTTAAGATGATGGATGGATGATGAATTTGACTCTTCCTGATTGTATGAACATCAGTCAGTCAGAAAGCTAAGGTCTCCGCTGCGGTTTATTGATGGGTTACACAGTGAGCCGTAAAAATATTTGTGCGCTTGAGGGGACCGAGACACTGCAGCAGCCGATGCGCATCAGTGTCATGATTTTCCCAATCGCGGGTGTTATTAAAGTAATTTATTTTGTCGCTCTCCAGATTAAGATACGGGAATGCCTCCCTTTCATTGTTAAATATTTGTATTCCTGCAATGTTTGCGTTCCCTCCCTTTGAAGTGTGTTTGTCCTGAGCCTCCCAGGAGGCAAAAAGCAGTGATCACATGACATGCTCTTGATTTCACATATCACAAGGTGGACCCTCAGAGAGAAACAAGGAGGAGAGAGAGGAGAAAAAGCTCACATAGATCAATAGCCGGGACGGTGATGCATCGCAGCAACAGCAGACCAACAGATCCTTTTCCTTTGTTTTTTTTAATTACTCTGCAATATAAGGTTAAAAGCCTGGGCTAGCTCACACACACAAGCAAAGAATATACTCATGGTGATGTGAATTCTACTACAATTGATACATCATAAATGTATTAATTTATACATTTATATGTATAAATACATACATTTTGCATTTTGGGACATTTACCATGTAATCTATAGGGCATCAAAATTTTAAAGTAACCCTCCCACATGTCTTTTATGTCCATTATGTGTGTGTGTATATATATATATATATATATATATATATATATATATATATATATATATATATATATATATTATGTATGTGTATATATATATATATATGTATATATATATATATATGTATATATATGTATATATATACACATATACATATATATATATATATATATATATATATATATATATACACACACACAGACATATATATGCATAATACACTAATAACACACTGCTGTTAACAAATAATACCAGATTGGCAGTTCATTTTTGAATGATACATTTTCCCCAGGATAAATCAAGTATCTCTCAATCTATCATCCATTCATCCTTCCATCCCTCCCTCCATCCACCTTTTTAAGATCAGTTGGAGCAGTGTTTGAACACAAACATTGTCAAAGCGACCACCCACTTGAGGCCACTGAATAATACATCAAGCTTCCTGCCCTCCCTCCCACTCTAATGCCCCACCACACCCCTCCCCTCCTCTTAATATGCCCGTGTTAATACTTGTGTGTGAGTGTGAGTGTGTGTGCTTGCTTCGTGTGGCCACACAGGAACACACACGCACACACACACACACACACACCTGTGTCAGCCTGACAGTGTTTGGCGGTTAGCTGGGATTTGTTTGTATGTAGCAAACTTTATTGTGCCGGCGCAGACGTCTAGAGCAGGTGTATGCGTGGCGCTCACAAGAACGCGCAAAAAGGTAAACATCCTCCAATACATTTGTCCATACACAAACACACACATACACACACTCTTGTGTTTCTAAGAGATGTGATGAGAATGTGTAGGACGGGCTCGGCAGCCACGGGGATAAAGATCAGTCATAATAGTGCTGCTGTGGTGGCAGACACAGAATTTAAGGTACAGATTACTGAGATTAATCCTCCAGATTTCAGAGAATCTAAG